>JADLZN010009795.1:0-95672 GCA_018155175.1 Sinocyclocheilus anophthalmus
CTAATTATTTAATAGGAAAACCTTTCTTTGAATGAGCAGTGTATCCTTCAGGTCATGGTATATGTTGTCTTAGATATTTCTAGACTGTTTTATGCAGGCTTATGAGAGAACCACTCGTCCTGTCAATGTACATACTGTACCACCTGCATTTTTTAGTATCTATGATTTCTTCATGTGTAACCGGAGTGTATTATTATATGTTTGACATAGGCAATGTATAGTGCCTGAATCTTTAGTAGTTTCGATTCAGTTCCATTTGCAAATTACCATGCTATAGATCCCCAAACAAAAGGGGGGGTGTAAACCCTCAGCAATTGCCCACCTCCACCTTGGAATTTTTCCGTCTTTCCTCTTAGCAACCCATTTAGAGGGCGGGAAATTTCTACAGCCTACAGGCCTCACACTCGGAACCCGCCCAGATTCGTGGTTTGGTTAGATCTAAGATGTGAGCTACAAACGCTACAGGAAACCCTAAGTACGTGCCAGGCTTCGACCTCGAATTTTTCCATTCATCAAGCTTCTCTGACGCAAGCTTCTCTGACTGGTTCTTTTTCATCAACCAACTTAAGCAAAGATCAACTGGGAATTTCCGATTGGCATCAAGCCTTTCTTTCCGACCGACAAGACTTGCAAGTATATCAACTTCGTCTAGTAATTGAACATTAGTATCTTTGCCAAACTTTTTACAAATGTTTATTTGAAAACTAAGAATCTGTTTTCATTCCGGTGTAATCTGCTGACTGTGCACATGGTTCCAGAACTCATCTTATTTCCGTCTCTTTACTTGCGTTCAGCTTTAAAACCCTTTTCCTAGCACACCCGGTATGCGTGTGTGTTGTGTGTGGTAATGTTTGTGTAGACCAGTTTATGTGTGTGTATTTGTATGTTAGACTAGTTTAAGTGTTTACTTAGTTAATAAATTCTTACTTGTATCAAACTTGACATTGTTCATTGTTTGCTCATAAATTAATCATGCAGATTTATGCTACAAGATCTTTGTAGAATTGTACAGTAAGAAAGTATTTCCCTTAACCAGGAAATTAACTTCTTAGAATTGACAGACAGTTGACCCTGAGAGGTTAAGTAAATATTTACAGCGGATCTAAATATTCATAATTAATTATAATTAGTTATGGTTAATTATTAATATTTCCTGTCATGAGCTGATTCGCTAAAGATTTTGGTGGAGAGAATGCGGGCGTGATAAAGTGAAAGTTATGAGTTTAAACACTGTCAGCTTAAAAGTGTGTGCGTGATAGTCCAAGTTAAAATAGGGCGTGACTTGAGATGCGCTGTTGTGTCCCTATTTGCTGGCTTGTTTAGATGCAGATAAAGTGGGGGTTTGATTTGGTACTGCTATTATAATTGTGAGAGTTTTTATGTATTTCATGCTTAATGGTATTGGTGTAAGGTTAATCTGATTTTAGCATAGAAACCCTAATTTCAGTATTAAAGCGTAAATCTGTCTTGACAAAGCGTAAGTTTGAATCTCAGCTCAGCGGCATGTCCAACTGTACCATAATGTAATATGCTTTAATGAAGAAATCACAAAATTGCAGTATTATTTAAATAGTTTATTTGAAGAAGAAATCTCAGTACAGTTAAATCAAGGTAGATGTGAGCGCTGCTCCACTTTCTACAGCATAAAGGCCTTATAGTTTTTAATTAGATTGAAGCAATTCATCTACAATTTGACTGTATATATATAAGCCGAGCAAACTGGTGGTCATTACTGTGTTTCACTCACTGAGTGAAACTAAATGTGTAATACTGTACTTTAGTACTCATAAGTGAGGCAAACATAACTACATATATGATTAAACCGGTTTTAACTTACAGTAAAAACGTTTTGTAATTCTTTAAACAAGTGAAAGAAGTTTATTGTTACATTAGAGAAACACTCACAGAAGTGCTTATTTAATGCAAAAAGTCTTGAAGGACTGAAAGCACCACATTCTAAAACTGTGGGCAACTTTTAAAATAGGCAGACACTAAACTGTGTTAATTGCACTGGCATGCTTTGGTTACCGTGACAACAACTTGTCACTGGAAGTGCTAACTTCACATAGCACAACACGCCGTGTTGTAAACAAACCACCTGAAGCAGTTAAGCTAACACGATTTAGCATAGTTTCATTTTAGGCTAAGCTTCCAAATAGCTTTAACAATTAGGGGTTTACACTCTTTAATTGAAGCTTTTAAATACAGAATGTTTGTATGCAGTGTGAAGTAATTTGAATTTATCCTAATCCCTGGTTTCTGATTTTTCCCTTTCTCTTCCTTTTTTTCTTCTTTTTCTTCTACTACGTTCCCAATCTTTAATTCTGTCTCAATCAACACGAATTAACCTATCTTCGATGTTCCTTCCTGAATGCTATTGCTTAGTACTAGCTAATTAATCTAAATTTAATTACTTTTACTGTCTATCTAAGAAAATCATTAGTTATTGTGGTTCTTTTAGTGACACAACAGGATACCGTACACGGAGGGCGGGGCACACATAGGCAAAAGCCCAGCAATGGGAGCTTACACGCAGCAATCTGTGACCAGACATGTGTGTTTGCCCACACAAATCAGTTAAGCACTAGTGCCAACTGATTGTTCCCAGACCATATTGCTTTACCCTTTTTAACTAATACAGTCATCTGTTTCTGCCAAGTACCATTGTATAACCCCTTTCGTTCCACTTTGATTTGATGATCTCTCTGAACCTCAAAATGAACCAGAGACATTTCTATTTTTGATTTGTTTTATTTTCAAACATGTGCCCTAATTTTTATGACCCTGTTACACAAGTCATCTAGACAAACACTAGGGCATAACTATCTTCCTGAGCACCAAATAATAGGCATAATCTGAATAGAAAAGCTCTCCTTTTCCCTATTCTCCTTCTACTTCATTCTCCTCCTAGATTGAATCCGTTGGGATCCACAGTAAATGCTGCTGAATAATTTGACAATAAGAGTAGTCAAGTCCTCAATCAAAACCCTGTTTATGCCCTTTTCTGCAAACATATGCTGACCCAAACCTATCTTTGCATTCTGTCATCCACAGCTAAGATATAACCTAATACTTCAGCTAAGCACATCTGGCAAAACCTAGCTGTAAAACCTAGCTCCACACTCTGTTTTGATCTTGTTGTAGTCTCTAGCCCTTACTCTCAACACACGTTTGCCAAGATGTTGCAGATGCTCAGACTAACTGCCCAGAATGCAGACCAAAGAGGGCTGGCCAGGCGTTGTGAGGAACACCCCCTACCCAGGGCCGACGCCCACCTACTGAGCCGAAAGCAACTGGACACAAAGAGAAGAGTACCTCAGACTCATGACACAAGCGAGAGTTATGGCTACAAAAAGATCACCAAGGTCATCATCTTCCTGGCCAACAAACTTATGGGTCTGAAACAGGAGGTAAATTAAATCAAGCAACAGATCACGGCGGTAGCCCACAAAGACCCCAGCAGAATGGAGTTACAGGAGTAAATCGATAGACTTCAAGAGACTCTGATCCAGCAGCTGAACAACGCTCAAGATAAGCTTGACATGGTCTGAAGAGGACTCAGGGACTCTTATAGGCTGCAAAAGGTCTCTCGCAGTGGGAGAGACACCCTACTCCCTCATCCTCACTCAGCAGTGCAGACTCCCTTTAGGTGCACCAAGCTACGAAGGGGGGAGTCAGCACTTTCTGCTTAACAACTCAGCCGACAGAACCATAATACCTCCAGCACCACAGAAATTGAGGTGGTCCCTTCCAAGCATCCCTGCAGCAGTGCATGATGTGACCCCCAGAGACCTTGACAAGCTAGCCAGAAAATCCCAGCATTCACATGACCAGGAAAATAATAGTTTCCTACTTTATGCAGTACGAGCAGTAATTTAGAATGGTGGAGTCGTTTTTAAACATTGCTTGCAAGCAGACCCGATAATCAATCTTATGTGTCTGTCTCAGTTTTAGTAACTTTTAGTAAGTTTTAGTAACTTCTTATCCATGCGCATACCAGTTTCTGATCAAAATCAGATAAAATTATAGCTTGAATGCGCCTTCCTACAAGCAGTAAGAAGTTTTTCAGTGCTATAATGTGTTTAAATTGTATGATAAGAAACTAACCTGATTTTAGAAAAGAAATCCTAATTTCTGTTGTTAGTGGAGCATAAGTCTATTTTCTGACGACGAAATCTCAGATTAGCAGCCCATATAAATGGTACCAGAATAAATCGGTCTGATCTTGGTTGAAGAAATCCCCTTTTTCAGCACTGTTGTAGGTGATCTGAGCTATGCTCCTCATTTCACTGATTTAAGGCCTTATGTGTTATGTATCATTGTATTCATATCGACCCGCTCATGTGAAACATTTACGTAACTCTTATACATGCGCGCACCAGGTTCTGATTAAAATCAGATAAAGCTATAGCTTGAATGTGCCTTTCTACAGGTAGTAGAAAGTTTTCAGTGCTATAATTTGTTTAAATCCTACGATAAGAAACTAACCTGACTTTATCGAAGAAATCCTAATTTCTGTTGTTAATAGAGGGTACGCCTTTTCTGACGACGAAATCTCAGATTAACAGCCCGTATAAATGGTACCAGAAGATCGGTCTGATCTTGGGCTAACGAAATTCACCCTTTTTTCAGCACTGTTAGTGATCTGAGCGATACTGACTCATTTCCCTAAACACTTTCAGCCTTATTATGTTTACGTAGCATTGTATTTCATTTTGCCATCGCTCAGTGAAAATTTCCGTAAAATGAAGGGTGTTTTCTAGCGTAGCTACTACGCATCCAACCATGCCTGTGAATGAATGTGCGTTTTGATTATGAATGAATTTGTATGGGACATCATGATTTTCCCGTGCAGGCTCACAAGCAGTGCAATTCCTGCTCCATGCACATGTTTGAGCTTGCATTGGTCTCCGTAGCAACACTGACCCCGGAAATGTGAGCCTACTCGTCCGTTAATCTACCACGCACCACTTCACAGAACTGTGTGTAACACGAACTGGTGTAACCAACGCTAACATCTAGCTAAGCCCTTTAGCTCAACTGCTAGCTGTTAACATACGACTAACGCTAGATAGGGGTGTAAATTGTAACTTTCTAACCACTCCTCTCTCTCTCTCTCTCTCTCTCTCTACTCCCCGTCACTCCTGGTGTCATTCCGTGAATCCATCACCTCCTCTCGGTATTCAGTTCGGGCCGGTTCCCTCCCACATAATTTGGTTTTACTTGTGTTATGTTTTCTTTGTTTTGACTTAATTCTACCATCTCTTAATTTTTTGCATTTATTTACATTTGTTTAGCATTAATGTACCAATTCAGCTAAATAGATTTTTATCAAATTTGAGATTTAATTAAATCTAATTTTATTTTTTTTTATTTTATTTTTATTTAACTTTCCCTGTTAATTTTCTACAGCTATTGAACCCCTTTTTTTGTTTTGTTTTTACTTTTACCTTATTTTAGTTATTTTTACCATCACCATCTTCGTGTTTTGTATAGGATTACAGTAGTTCTAGAAACTGTTGTTTCCTTAATGAGTTATATAGGTTATTAGTAGCCTAATCCCTGTTTTCCTCTCTACTTCTCCTCACTCCTCAATGCCAGGCCTAATACATTGAAAGGCATCTACCATTCAACACAATGTAGGCTAAGATAGAACTAGGAACAATTCCCATTTTTCTTTTTCCTTTTTTTCTTTTTTTTGACGAGGTATTTGGTGGGTCCGTGCTAGTTTAGCTAACAGTCTAACCCTATGTTTATGAAGTCTATTGCAGCATCACACAAAAGTGAAACCTTCTTAGCCATATCTCTTAGGAAAAAAACTAAAATAGGTAAAATCTTCCTTCTTTTTTTTTTTTTTGGTTTCATCTTATTTTATTTCAGTTTTGTCATAGTGACCAAAACCGTGAACCATCATGCTTTAAGTAATATTTGACACACAAAATTATATAGCCCGGTCCATCAGCTGACGCCCTGCTTACACCCCCCTAAACAGTTAATCAACTCTCTCTTTTTGTCACGAACCCAAACATAGCACAGTACCTCACTATCTGCCTCTCACCAGCTATTCATACCTTACACGGCCTAAACAGCCGTTCCCCATACAGATAGCTTTACACCTCTGTACGTACTTGCATTTGCATTGTTCCTTTCTCTCTCTGGTGTTCCCACAATTGTGCCAGTATGTCGCAGACATTCCACAGACATCCTGCCCTGGCAGCTCACCAGGACCACCTTGACACTCAGTAGAGCACTGTAATGGATATCATTCAGCTCAAAGCAGCCAACGATCTGCCATGGCAAAGAAAGGAACAGCGTGACTGCGACATAAGCGAACACTTGACTAGCATCATCCTCTCCTCGGCCTACACCCTCAAGGGCCTTAGACAGGAGGTATATGAGCTGAAACTACAAGTCACAGAATTCTGCAGAGAACTAACACCTGCTCAACAGGAGAAAGCACAGAACGGATGCAAAGAAACTCACAGAATGGTACGACAGAAGGAAATCACCAATCTTCACAGAGGCTCTAAAGGCTGCTAGACACCAAGCGCCACTGGCAAAAGCCATCAGACAGGACTTGAAAACAGAACTGTTTCAAACAAAGTCACTCTTAAAACAACATATATGGAACTAAATGAGAGAGACACCACAACTAAGGCCTTACAAGGCCAGCTGCATACAACCAGAGCTGAGGTCCAAACCCTGACTAAGCAATTAAAGAGGAGCTTGACATGGATCAGAAAGAATTTAAACAGTCCTAACGACTGCACATTGGACTCGCAAAATCAAGTCACCACATGCTAGCCCCTCCATCTTTTGCCACTACGAAAGGGTGTAAAGGGAGCCCAAAGCCTTCCTGCTTGACCTTCACAAGCTGCGTGCATCTGCAGAAGAAAACAAAAAAGTTTAATTTTTCGGCGCGAACCGAACAACGCATGTATGCACCTTCAAGCAAGCCCTAGGTTCATTCACTGTCACAAATGAACTGGATATGCTTGCAGACCACAAGTGAACCGACAGGGACACCGAACAGACTTCCCGGCCAGATGCCCAGACCCCCTCACCCAAGATCCTGAACCTCGAGGGGGCGAGAGCCACTGTTCACTCGTCACCAACCAGCAGCCACAAGGGGTGGGGCAGGGACCTTTCCAGAGGATCACTGCAGACACACACCGTGTGACCCCACAGACCCCAACGAGCTGGCCAGAGACAATACATCTGGCAACCTAAATAATGCAGAGACCTTGAGGACATCAAAGGAACTGATTCTGCAGTCTCACCAGCAGTTTAAACAAGCCATCATAAAGGAATTCTCAGACCCAGAGTCTGAACATGGACTGATCGCTGTTGATTCTGAACTTCACAACTCAGAATCCAAAGCTGGCACCAGAAGGTACCCAGCATTGCCACAATGCAAAATCCTTCTACAGAAAGCCCATAGCCAGAAGAGGACAGAGCCATCACCATGGGAACAGACCCAGGTTCCAGACCAACCACTGGGAAAATCCATGGAAAAAGGCATCCTCATCCTGAAAACACCACGGTATGTCCAACACCAGTCCACCACAACATCCTCCTCCACACCCTTCACACAGGTGTCGAACGGAGGCTACACAAGGACAGCTGGACACGCCTACTTCTGGGTTACAGGAGCTGCTGACACTTGCAAAAGAGCTCCTTGAACAAAACTCAACTAAGGAGTACTGAGAAGGACAAACTTCTGACTCCTTGCCTGATGCAACACAGCATCAGGCCCCTCCAATGGAGGAGCATCCCTTGAAACCGGTCGAAACCCCCAGAAGCAGCCAGACAACACTGGATTGAGCAACGGGCCCACATGCCCAACAGCGAAAGCTCTACCAACACAACTCAGGCAAGCTCAAGTCGGTGCCGCCACAAGAGCCAAGCGACACCGCAAACATCAGATTTCTAGTGATGTTTGAGCAAAACAGAGGGCTAACAACCACCTGCTGCTCTCCTGCCATCATCACTAGGTGACACAGCCTCGACACCTGCTGCATAAGCTCGAGGACCCACACCTTGCTACAGCCTACATCACCACAGCGCACCACCTGACAGCATCCACCACGGCACCACAACCACTCCTGGAGGCACCAACAGCCAAATAGCCACCACTGTCTCCCAACCGTGAGTGGCAGGTGTGTGTTCGATTGTTCCGCACCTTTGACATCGCTCGTTGTTGTCTATTCAACGGACAACAACGCTCGAAAGGGGAATTTGTATCGTCTGGACCATCACCCACCAATATATATTTTGTTTGTTTAAGCCCCCCCCTTATTAAACCTTTACCAAATACTCGGTAACCCCCTCGTTAACAGCATATTAGTTCACCTATGGACCCTTCCCCGAAAGCGTAATACCCCGGACGCTACCGGCCCCCTGGTGTCCATGGGCTCACCCTGACCCCGATACATTTAACCCGACCTGATGGAAATGGAAAAGCAGGGTAAAATCCTAGCTTTTCCATAGGAACACGGCACAGCATGATGGAACTTTGTACAATCTAATCTCGGAAAACCTTGCTTTGATGAGCATTGTATCCTTCAGTTCATGGTGTATGTTGTCTTAGATATTTTTTACTGTTTTATGCAGGCTTATGATGAAACCACTCATTCCTGTCATCTTACCTATATGTAATCCTACCATGTTTAGTATCTATGAATTCGTCTTCTGATGATCTAAACGAGAGTGTATATTATATGTTGGTACATAGGCAATGTATTAGTGTCCTGAGAATCTTTAGTAATTTCGATTCAAGTTCCATTTGCAAATTACCATGCTTAGAGACAAAGGGTCGTAAAACCCTCCAGCAATTGCCACCTCCCGCTTGGAATTTCCGTCTTTCTCATTGGACAAGCCCATTTTGAGAGGCGGGAATCTTCTACAGCATAAAGGCCTCACACTAGGGACCCGCCCAGAGTCGGTGTTTTGTTTGAATTCTGAGAAGATGTGAGCTACAACGCTCCTAAGAACACCCTAAGTTCGTGCCAGGCTTCGGCCTTGACTTTTCCATTCACCAAGATTCTCTGACTCAAACTGGTTCTTTTTCATCAACCAACTTCAGCAAAGATCACTGGGACTTTCAGATTGCATCAAGCCTTTCTTTCAGACAGACGAAACATGCAAGTATTCAAACTTAGTCTTATAAATTGATACATTAAGTATCATTTGCACCTTTTTACAAAGGTGTGTTTGAACTAAGAATCTGATGTTTCCTTCAGGTGTAAATCTGCTGAATCTGCAAATGTTTCAACAACTTCTTGTTCTTATTTTCGCTTCTCTTTAAAGGGTTGAGCTTTAACCCTTTCCTATACAAACTGTGTGTGTGTGTGTATGTGTGTTAGACCAGTTTATGTGTTTATGTAGTGTGTTAGACCAGTTTGTGTGTTTGTGTGTGTGTGTTAGACCAGTTTATGTGTTTATGTAGTATGTTAGACTAGTTTAAGTGTTTATGTAGTTAATAAAGCCTTACTTATATCATACTTGACGTTGTTCAATGTTTGCTCATAACTGGAGTCACTTATTCATGCAGACTTATGCTACAAGCTTTTGTAGAATTGAACAGTAAGAAAGTTATTTCCCCTAACCAGGAAATTAACATTCTTAGAACTGACAAGACAGTTGACCCTGAGAGGTAAAGTAAATACTTACAGCGGATCTAAAATATTCATAATAAATTATAACTAGTTATGATTAATTATTCATATTTCCCCATGAGCTGAGTCACTACAAGTCAATTACTTCTCAACACTTGCACAATACTAGTAGACTGGATTGGGGCCTACCTTAGTGTCTCTGACACAGCCTCTTCCAAAGGTTTTAACTGTCCGTATAACTTTTTCAATAGATGAAACTTCTTTTTTATCAGAAATTCTAATCAGTAGTAGAGCATGCTTCTCATCGACAGTGCCCTCTTTTCTCCAGTGAGAGAGTTCGTCTTAGATGAAAGTTACTGTGAAAAGCCAGGTTCAGATATACCCAGGTAAGTTAGTATGACAGAAAATGGCTATTTTACTTACCTCTAGAACAGTGGTTCTTAAACCTGGTCCTGGGGCCCCCCACTCTGCACATTTTCTATGTCTCCCTTACCTGACACACTCAGTTTAGTTCAGAGAGCTCTCTCCTAACTAGCTGATGATCTGATTCAGGTGTGTTAAATAAGGGAGACATGCAAAATATGTAGAGCGGGGGGTCCCCATGACTAGGATTAAAAACCACTGCTCTAGATAATACCAGAGGTATCCCAGATGAGCCACCACTTTGTGTTGAGCCCCCTGCCCTCCTGGGATTTACCTCTCCTAAGTTCTATTAAAGTGGAGGCTAGGCGCGAGTTGATGTCAGAAATGTGTCTCTGACATATGGACAGACAGGACAGGACAGACATATGGCTCAAAACTAGAATTCTTGACTGAAACAGGATAGATAGACAGTTCATTAGTGTGCTCTTGGTAAATGACTAGAAGGCGGGAAGGGGTGGGGGGGGTAATGGGACAGACATGGAGTGTTTTTGTAGTTTCTGGGCTCATGACAGACAGAGTTAAGAGGTCAAAGGCGGATCTTTGTGTTGTGACAAGGTTACTTGAGCCTTCAGGGAGCTTAGTTAAGGTTTCTGGGGTTGTGACTGAACTTGGGGGGCAGATAACTGGTTCATTGATTGCAATGGGACTGACAGAAATTTCAAACACATTACTTGAAAGTGGACAGACAAATGGTTCAACATTAGACTTACAGACTAAAACAGGACTGACAGAAAGTTCAAAATCAAGATCATTAGCAATATTTAGACAGACAGAAAATGTATTAGTGGCCTCTGGGCTTGACTTGGCTAGCAGGGCAGACAGAAGGTTCGTAGAGAGTTCATAGGCGGCCTCCTTGGCCGGAACAGACAGGCAAGATCCACAGAACGGGCCTCCTTGCCGGAACAAACAGGCAGAGAGTTTCACGATGCCTCCATAGCTGTTTCAGGACAGGTCCAGAGAATTCACAGACAGCCGACTAGCCGTTCAGGACTGGCTAGAGTTCACAGATGGCCTCTGGCCGAAAGAACAGGCAGAGAGTTCACAGATGGCCTGCATAGCCGTTACAGGACAGGCAGAGAATTTACAGACGTCCTCCATAGCCGTTACAGGACTGGCAGAGGGGTCCCAGACGGCCTCCCTGGCCGGAACAGAACCGGACGGAGCTTTATAGTGTATACCACTGACACCTCTGGAGGTCGCGGGGATGCCAGCACCTCTACTAAGGTTCTAAGCCGTACCATCAGGAAACGGGAAAGTTCATGGAATATTCTCCTTAACAAACATCACAGGTTCGCAACGTTCTTCAATCCGTGACTGACGAGCGACCGTGTTTCTGGGTGCCACCACCACTCAAGGAGCTGAAGCGAGCACCGCCGCCTCGGGAGGTTCTGCAGCATGGGCCGCCACCTCTGGAGAAGCTGCAGCAGGCGCCATCACCTCTGGGGAAACCCCCCCGGCATCTTGCTCCACACCTCGGTGAGATCTGCGCTCAGCCGCCCCTTTGAGACCGCACAGTGGCCGCCGCCAATTTCGAAAGTTTCAGTGGTGGTATATGCACCCAATACACCATAAGGTGATACCCTCTGGGAAGCGCGTACAGGTCTGGGAATATTTCATAAATGGAGGGCTTGGAGAGCGCTGTTTAGGAATGCAGCTGCCCGTTGCTGACACCGCGTGTGTTCTACATGCTGGCAGCCAGTCTGTGATACTGGAAAGAAACATTCCTTGACTTGATCTGGGTGCAACAGAGGACGTGACAGGACTCCTGGCGAACAGACGTGATGTGACGTGACTCTGGAGTTCCGCTGAGACGGACGAGACTCTGGAATTTCGCTGAGATGTGCAGATCTGAAGTTCACGGAGACGTGACGATACTCTGGAAGTTTCGCTGATACGTGACAGAACTCTGGAAGTTTCAGCTTGAACGTGACGCGACTCATGAAGATCAGTTGTGGCTTGACTTGACTCATGAAGATCAGCTGTGACTTGACTTGACTCATGAAGATCAACTGTGACTTGACTTGACTCATGAAGATCAACTGTGACTTGACTTGACCCATGGCGATCACCTACTGACTTGACTTTCACTCCTTATACGCAACTGTGACTGGACTTGACTCATGACGATCAACTGTGAGTTGATTTGATTCAGGATTGGCAGCTGTGACATAACGGGGCGCTGTTGTGTCCGCTATTTTGTGATCAGGCTCCGCTGTCGCCACCATTTTGTGAGCGTGCTCTAGTGCACAAGCGGACTCTGTGTCATGACAGTGTCTATGACAGTGTGACATGGATCAATGAAACCTCAATAAAGAGATGCTTTACAGACCCCTACAGTAAACGGGTCTATAACCCTATATGGTTAAACTCTGCAGGACTTTGGCCCTCCAGGAACAAGATTGGTCACCCCTGAGGTTACTGAAAGGTATACCTCAGACTATGCACAAGTTATTAGAATTGCAAAATAAAGCAATTAAAATAAATACTTTAACAAATAACATCTGCTGCCACCTGTAAGTGCTTCCAAAGCGCTATCTCCTTCCATGGTGCCAGAGGAACTCTGAATCATGCAGAGATTCAGAGCGCTATCTGGGTGTTGTACTCTCCCTCAGTGCCAGATGAACTCTCGATTGCGAGGGTCCAAGTAATTAAAAAAGCTTATTCTGGATCAGAATGATCTGGATTTGGAAATCCAATGTTTTGCCGTCCAGGATCAGGTAATCCATCTTATTTTTCTGCTGGTTTTTCAAAGCAAAATTGGATTGGATCACAATGCTCCAGTACACACTTTTTTAAATGACCAAATCTGGATTACTACTGCTCTATGGAGCCCCTAAAGGACACGGTAATGGAAAAACAAAATGTGAATTTACGAACAAAAATGAGATGCGTTGGAACTCGCTGTTGGAGAACGCCGCTCAGGCGAGGATGCGCCGGATAGACCGATTTGTCGACTATTGCGCGTGACACAAATTCAGAGGTAAAAATTATGTAAAAATACTGTTCATTCTTGCCAGAACGATAGTGTTGTGGCTTTAAGATACCAAAGACAATGTATCATCACGAGCCACAGGGTTTTATTTGGTTTTGTTTGTGTTTTTTTGACTCCCAAAGCCGTGATTCCCATCCACTTACTGATAGACTGCAACGGTTTGAGTAATAAAAATCTTTGTTTGTGTTCTACTGAAGAAACAAAGTCACCCACATCTTGGATGCCCTGGGGGTAAGCAGATAAACATCAAAGTTGCAGTGTTGCGCAGTGTTATTCTATGTGGTGTGTGCTGTGACTGCCTAATCATTTTCACAAATACATGCCATAAAATAAAAGGATAACATGAAAATATGTATATAAAATACCAAAAAACATGGTTATTGGTTACTATAGTCAAACCATGGTAAAAACAGCATGTTTTGCTACACTAACCATCGTTTTTTTAACCATGGTATTTGTAGTAAAACTGTGGTTATAGGCTACAATTGGTAATAAATCGCCAAAAAAACAAAACATGGTTAGCCTCCTATACTTTTACTATAGTAATGCCATTGCTAATTTTCGTAAGGGATTGTGTATAATAATATGAAATAAATGTTTTAATAGATTATGACATCACAAAATATCAGGGAGTGAGATTTATTTGATTGGAATGCGAAGGAGGGTTACTGTAAGCCCCATCAAAACTGGGTTGGACGGGACTAATGACAGATCACTGCAGGATAAGTAGTGTAGCCTATCTGTGCTACCCGCTCAGTGCTACCTCCTGTAGTCCGTCTGTTTATCGGTCATATACATCTTCACATCAGGTTTTTTAACTTATTAGAAGTACAGAACGCCACACAGCAACTTTTCGGCATTGCACCAAGCAAAAATCAATCGAAATCATCAGAAAAAGTAAAGATCAAGCGCCTAACAAGGTCTCCGTGTGTTAATTCGAATGGTTTGTTTTCCCCCACGGCATAAACGGTTATGACGTTTTTGTGGGCGTTTCCAGCAATGCCGAACAAGTCTATAATTGTCATGTGTATGTTCCCATTGAGTTCCTGTTTTCCTTATTTGGTCCTTCCAGTTCCTTTTCCCATTATTAGTATCACCTGTTCCTTGTTGTTAGTTATCCCCATCACCTGTCTGCCCCTCGTTATCTGCCCTATTTAGTTCTAGCCCATTCTGTTCTCCCTTGTCTGGATGTGTTTATGTCCCCTCCTTGTGCTACATGTGATTCCCTGAAAAAGAGAATATTTTGTACTCCTCTTTGTTTTGTACTCCTGGTCTCCTCGTTCCTCGCTCCGTGCTCCTCACAGTAGCGACCCGTGACAGAATTCTGGACCACACAAAAGTGAACGGCGACTTTTCCTCGCTTTTGTTTTTTCCGCCTTTTTGAAAAGTTTTTTTGTTTTCCCCGCGGCTATTTAAATTGCTGCTCGGTTCTCCACCTAAGCTCACCTAGATCTCCCCTTTGTCAAGTATTCCTGGGAGTTCTGCAGGCTCGCCGCAGCTACGGCCCTCGATGACGCCACCATTAATTCTCTGTTCTGGCTCGGGGCCAACTACCATCGCCCCGTGGACCTCCCAGACACCACGGGACTGAGCTGGAGGGAAGGAATCCTCCTGTGTCTGGAGAGTGTCCTGCCCCGTGCCAGAACCAGCCCGCTGTCCGCGGCCTACTCTAGTTCACCGGCCGTTAATATGACAAGCCCAACGAACATTAATAAGGCAAGCCCACTGAACATTAATATGGCAAGCCCGCCAAGCGTTCATGTGACCCCAGAATCTGCTCTAGAAAGCTTTCCTTCATCTCCTGAGTCTCCTGAGTCTCCGCTGGTTCCGTCCAGCTCTCCATCGTCTCCTGAGTCTCATTCGTCTCCGCTGGTTCCGTCCAGTTCCATGTCTCAATCGCCTCGTGAGTCACAGTAAGCCTACTGCGTATACAGAGTGCCCCAGAGCCAGCTCAGCCCCAAAACTTCACTCCAGCCAGTCCGAAAGAGCTTTGCTGTGCCTGCCCGCCAGGAGCCCACCCTCCAGTGCCAACACCCCGTAAGCGCTACCCTGATCCCCAGTTCAGCCCAGGAAGGGCTCCTGATCCCGAGTTAAGCCCAGGGAGGGCTTCTGATCCCGAGTTGAGCCCATGGAGGGCTCTGTTCCCGGGGTAAGCCATGAAGGGCTCTGATCACCCAGTTAAGCCCAGGGAGGGATCCTAGACCCCAGTCTAGCCCAGGAGCTCCTGTTTAAATATAGCCCGGGCAGGGCGGCTCCTGCCCCATTCAAGGCCCCGGGGGGTCCTGATCCCCAGTCAAAGGCAGGGAGGGCGCCAGTCCCACAGTCAAGCCCAGGGAGCGATCCAGCCCAGACTCGCCCAGTGGCTGTTTCCACAGTACCAAGAACCCCTCTCAGTGCCAGCTCTCGAAAGGTTTCTGTAACGGCTCATCCAGAGAAACCTCTAGGCAAGCACCACGTAAAGCGTTACATAATACCCAGTTCACCCAGGAAGGCTTATGATCACCAGTATCCGGCCCCAGTGAGGGCTTCTGTTCCCGAGTATAGCCCACGGAGGGCTTCAGTTCCCGAGTATAGCCCACGGAAAGGGCTCACCTTATCCAAAGTCAGCCCAGGAAGGGGCATCCTTTCCCGAGTTAAGCCCAGGAAGGGATCTGTGGCCCCGTAACGCTATGGAGGTCTCCTGATCCCAGTGAGGGATCGTGTTCCCGAGTATAGCAACGGAGGTTCCAGATTCCCCGTGACCAGGGAGGGCCTACAAGAGTTCACCAGTTAGACAGGAGGGCTCCGGTTCCCCGTTAAGCAGCGGGAGACCCTGCAGATCCCCGTTAAGCCCGGGAGGGCTCTGATACCCCGTTTAGAGCGAGGGCTCAGATCTTCTCTCAGTCAAGCTCCAGGCGAAGGGACTCCAGCCCCAGAGTCGCTCCAGTGTCCCGGTTAAAGCACCAGAGCTAGCTCCAGTGCCGCTTTCTAGCGCGCACATCTAGGCCCGCTCAGGATTTCCTAGATGTTAACAAGATACAAATGTGTCGGGGATGGACAATAAATAACCTGATAGGCATGGATCCTGAACTCGTTGACGGCCATGGCTCCTGGTCCCATGAATCCTGGAGGGCTCGCTTGTCTCACCCTAGTCCCGGGCAGAACCCACGAGGGAGGGGGGGGCGTCTGTCACAATGTATGCTCCATTGAGTTTCTGTTTTCCTTTTTGGTCCTTCCAGTTACTATCCATTATTAGTATCAACCTGTTCTGTTATTAGTTATCCCACTTCACCTCGTACTGCCATCGTTAATCTGCCCTATTTAGTCTAGTCCTTCTATGTTCTCCTGTTGGATTTGTGTTTATGTCCCCTCCTTGTGCTACATGTGATTCCCTGAAGAGAATATTAAACCCCTTTGTTTTGTACTAATGGTCTCCTCGTTACTCACTCCGTGCTCCTCACAGTAGTGACCCTTGACAATTCCTAGTAAAATACTAGTTTTTCCATTACTGTGTCCGTGCACTGGGGACCAGCAACTGTGTTTTTTTTAAGTGAACTGTCCATTTAAAATGTTTTAATATGTAACTAAAGAATAGAGTATCTTAAATGTTTTGCATTTTTAAATGTTATTTATTTATTCATTCATTTATTCATTCATTTATTTTGTCGTATTATTTATTGGTATTGTAAAAAAAAAAAAAGATTACCAAAGTAAAATTATACATGCGCCCATGCATGCATACAAATTTGCTTACTTAGACGTCACTTTATATTCAGTATTTATTTATAATTCCCCATGTTAATGGGTCCAACTCATTTGTCTTAAAAATGCAACATTTAAACTGAGACAAAATGAAAGTTTACAATGATCGTATTCCTGTTATTAACTGAACAACATAAGAATGAATTGTGTATGGCAGACAGCAGGTATAATGAATATAGCTGTTAGATTTGAAGGAGAGGGAGGAATAAAGAAAATTGACCTGAGTAAATTAACAAAAATCATCAAAGGACAAATTGGAGAAGTTAAATATGCTAGAATTCTAGGAGATGGGAACTTGTTAATTGGGTGTAATAATAAAGACCAAATGGAGAAGGCTAGAAAACTAACAAATGTTGGAAAAATAAAAGTTCTTAAGGTTGTAAGAGTTGGGGGAAAGAGAATCAATGGATGCAAGGGTGTGATCTATGGAGTTCCCATTCATGTTAATATAAGAGAACTAGTGGAAAACATTAAAGTGGAAAATGGCACAGTGACAAGCGTAAGAAGAATGACGAAAGGGATAGAGAAAAAGGAAACAGAATCTGTACTAATCGAATTTGAGGAGAAAGAGATACCCAAGCAGGTTTATTTTGGCTTTGTAAGATATAATGTAAGGGAGTATGTAACAAAACCAATGAGATGTTACAAATGTCAAGAGTTTGGACACATAGCCAAAATGTGCAAAGGGAAGCAAGGATGTGCTAGATGTGGGGTGGGGGGGCATGAATATGGGAAGTGTGGTGAGGGAACAAAATCAAAGTGTTGTAACTCTGGAGGAAATCATAGCTTACTGGGGATGTGAGGTACTTAAAAAAGAAGTGGAGGTGCAACAGATAAGGTTAAAAGAGAAGGTATCATATGCTGATGCAGTTAAATTGGCTGGAAAGGAAAAACAGAATAAGGAGGGAAGAGGGAATATAAAGCAAGGAAAAGTAAATGAGCAGCAAGATAAGAAGAATGCATGGAAAGAGAAGAAGAAACTGGTCACATTCATTGCTGGAGTAATAAATGCAACATTTGAAATAAAATCAAAAACAGAAAGGATTCAGGTGATTGTGAAAGCAGCAGAACATCATTTGGATATGATAGGACTGAAGTGGGAGGATATAAATGAATTGAGGATGCAAGCAAGTCAAGAGAATTCATGTGCTGGGTGATAATATTAATAATGTTAATTTTGCAATGGAATGCAAGAAGTCTATTGGCTAACAGAAAAGACTTTAACCAATTTGTTGCTAGTAAGAGAAAAGTACCTGAGGTTATATGTGTACAAGAGACTAGGTTAAAAACTCAATTCGATTTAGTCTTATATGATTATGCGGCAGTACGACATGATAGAAGAGAGAAGGGAGGAGGAGGATGTGCAGCATTTATAAAACAGGGTGTATCATACCAAGTATTAGGTATAGGAAATGAACAAGAATATGTGGTAATAAAAGTGTGGGCTGGAAAGAAGGAGTTGGTGATAGTAAATTATTATAATCCTTGTCAAAGACTAGAGGTAAGGAAACTTGACGAGATAGAGGGACAAGATTGTAGAAACATGGTATGGTGTGGGGATTTTAATTGGCATAATACATTGTGGGGGAGTGATAGAACTGACATTTATGGTCAAATAATTGAAGAAATGTTAGATGAGAAGAACTTAGTGTGTCTAAATAATGGTGAATGTACAAGAATAGATGTTAACATGGGGAAAGAGTCAGTACTGGATCTTACACTAGTATCAAACAGCATTGCAGCAATATGTGATTGGTCAGTGTATAGAGAAGGAACAATTGGCAGTGATCATTATCCAGTATGGTGCAGAATAAATATAGAGGTAATATTAAGTATAGAAAATATAAGTGACAAGTGGAATCTTGGAAAAGTGGATTGTGGAAAATTTCAGGACAAAAGTAATAGATATCTAAGTCAAACTAATTTTGAAATTGATGTTGAAACATTAGATTACAAAATAAAGCAAGGTATAATATTAGCAGCAACAGAGGCTATCCCAAAGATCAAAGGGAAAAATAAAAGGAAAGTAATGCCGTGGTGGGATGATAAATGTAAGGAAGTAATTAAAAATAGGAATAAAGCATTCAAGTTAGTTAAAAGAGCACATCATTTTCAACATATGGTTCAGTATAAACAAGCCCAGGCAGAAGTTAGCAGGACAGTAAGACAGGCAAAAAGGAAATTCTGGAGTACATATTGTGATTCAGTTGGAAACACAACTCCAATAGAAGAAATATGGGGTATGATTAAAAAGATGGGGGGTGATAGAAGGGAATTGTTACAGGGCTGACAAGACTTGAGACATGTGGATCCATGTGCAAGATATTTATTAGCAGAAGACAGAGACGTGGTCATAGAACAGGCATGGGTCAGATAATGGCAGACAAGTATATGGCGGGCAAAACACAAGAACAATCCTAGGGCTAGCGAAGGTCAACGAACAACAAACAGAATCAAAAGGGCGAGACTAGAGGGATAAATCCAGGTACAAGGCAAGGTCCAGGCAGGGGCAAACAGTATCAAAATAGGGCAAACGAGAGGAGGAATCCGAGAGACACAGGCGAAGATCAAGAAACGAGAACACAGACAAGGCAAGACTAAGGTGAGGCTATGACAAACTAAACAGGCTCCGTAGTGTAGCTATCGCTAGGGGAGTGATAAACGCTAAGCAATACTCGGCAGAGGGAAGGGTCAAGAAATGAGTGTTTAATATGGAAGGACGTCATTGAAACGCTGTGTGCAATCAGTGCTGTGCGCAATCAGTGAAACAGCTGTGTGCAACAAGGAGTGTCTGTGTGCAACAGTGCACATGAATGATGGGATATGTAGTCGGTGATGATATGCAACACGGGAGATGTAGCTGCGAGAGTCATGAAAATACGACCCGGGTGGACCTCTGTGGAGCAGAAACGGAAGTTAATGCGACAGGCATTCGTGCCAGAGCCCCCCACCCCCCCAAAGATAGCAAGAGGGCATCAGGCGCTCAAAACATTTTACGATCCGACAGGAGAAGGGCGGTGGGGTGGAGGCGGAACAGGGGGAGGGATGGAGGGCCAGGGTCCACTGGAAGTGGGAGATCGGTAACTAAGGCAGAACCAGTGTGTGGGAGAAACGATCTGTAGGAAAAGCCAGGGCTGAAGACGGCCTACAGGTGGAGAAGACATGAGAAGACTGCCTAGAACCACCAGAGGACAGAGAAGCAGCAGAAAAACACCAACGACCCTTGAGGTCTACCACGGTGGGACTAGCATGAACGCAAGACCACCACGGAATTGTTCAGAGCAGAGGTGACCACAGAGCCAGACCAGTAGACCCACCAACGAAGAAATAAAAGACCGCGGAAGGAGACCACCCGAGCCAGAAAGACCACCACGGCGGAAGCAGAGAGAAGGAACAAGGGCAAACCCCCCACCCGTGTTAGAATTCCAACAGCCGCTCAGAGGAGACACATGGGTGAAGACATGTAATAATGAAAAGACAGCGACAGACAAACCACAGAACACGAACCATTGGGGGTTGACAGATAAAGACTGGGGGTTCCGATGGCGCCCTCCTTAGGGCTGGGGTCGGCGACAGGACAAACAAGTGTCAAGCAACGAACCTCTTTGGCAGTCAACAAAGAATACAAAGAAGGTTCACCAAAAACGGGCCCATAGCTTGGCAGGAACAGGATGGGGAGTCCATGAACGGTGATCATAGCACGGGAAAGGACGAGCAGGGAGCTCGCAAATGGCTTTTATAGCTGTGACAGGACGAGCAGGGATTTCGAATCGGTCTCTATAGCTGTGGCAGGACGAGCAGGGAGTTCGCAAACGGCCTCTATAGCGGTNCGGCGGAGCAGAAGGAACAGGGAACCCCCCCTGTGAACCACACCGATCAGGAGACCATGGCGTAGACTGTAACAACGAGAGAGCAGAGAGAGACAACACAGACAGAACATTGGGGTGGATAGACAAGACTGAGCATTCAGGGGAAGCCTCCCTGGCTGGGTCGGGACAAGAAAAAAGTTCACAAACACTCATGGCAGACACAATAGCATACAAAGAATTCACACCGGCCTCCAGTAGCTGGTGGACAGGACAGGATGAGGATTCCCCGACGGCCTCCATAGCAGTGACAGGACGAGCAGAGAGTTTGCAAACGGCCTTCATAGCCGTGACAGGACGAGCAGGGAGTTCGCAACCAGCCTCTATAGCCGTGACAGGACGAGCAGGGAGTTCGCAAACGGCCTCTATAGCTGTGACAGGACGAACAGGGAATTCGCAAATGGTCTCCTTAGCCGTGACAGGATAGAAAAAGAGTTCATAGGCGGCCTCCTTGGCCATAACAGGACAGACAGAGAGTTCACAGACGGCCTCCTTGGCCATGACAGGACAGACTGAGAGTTCATAGGCGGCCTCCTTGGCCGGAACAGAACTGGCAGAGAGTTCATAGGCGGCCTCCTTCGCCGGAACAGGACGAGCAGAGAGTTCATATTGTTTTGATTCTGTGTTAATTTTCCTTGGCGGAAAAAGAACAGGCAGAGAGTTCATTGACGGCCTTCTTGGCCGGAACAGGACAGGCAGAGATTTCATAGACGGCCTCCTTGGCCGGAAACGGACAAGCAGAGAGTTCATAGACGGCCTCCTAGGCCGGAACAGGACAGGCAGAGAGTTAATATGCGGCCTCCTTGGCCGGAACAGAACAAACAGAGAGTTCATAGGCGGCCTCCTTAGCCGGAACAGGACGAGCAGAGAGTTCATAGACGGCCTCCTTGGCCGGAACAGAACAGGCAGAGAGTTCATAGGCGGCCTCCTTGGCCGGAACAGGATGAGCAGAGAGTTCATAGACGGCCTCCTTGGCCGGAACAGAACAGGCTGAGAGTTCATAGGCGGCCTCCTTAGCCGGAACAGGACGAGCAGAGAGTTCATAGACGGCCTCCTTGGCCGGAACAGAACAGGCAGAGAGTTCATAGGCGGCCTCCTTGGCCGGAATAGGACAGGCAGGAAGTTCATAGACGGCCTCCTTGGCTGGAACAGGACAGGCAGAGAGTTCATAGATGGCCTCCTTGGCCGGAACAGGACAGGCAGAAAGTGCGTTGCTGGGCGCCACCACCACGCAAGGAACTGAGGCAAGTGTCGCCATCTCGGGAGGTTCTGCAGCCTGCGCCGCCACCTCTGAAGAGACTACAGTGGACACCATGGCCTCTGGGAGCACAGCAGTGAACACCGCTACCTCAGGAGTTTCTGCAGCGTAAGCCGCCACCTCTGGAGATGTTGTAGCCGATGCCGCCACCTCTAGCAAATTGGCGGTGGTGTACGCGGCCCAGATACACCATAAAGCAACCCCCCATATGAGAAGTGCTGCAGACAGGGGAATGAGTTCATGAATAGAAGGGTTAGAGTGAGTGGGTTTGGGGATACCAGCGGTGCGTGCAGACACCAGCGGTGCATCCCTCACACTGGCTACCAGACTGGAATACCGAAGGGCTGACATTGAGAATCTGGGTGTGACAGACAGGATGTGACATGACTCTGGATGATCAGCTGTGAGGCGACGTGATTCTGGATGAATAACTGAGGCGTGACATGACTCTGGACGAACAGTTGAGACGTGACGAGACTCTGGACGAACAGCTGAGACATGGCGAGACTCTAGAAGGTCAGCTGTGACGTGACGAGGCTCTGGCAGATCAGTTGAGACTTGACTGGACTCATGAAAATCCGCTGTGACTAGACTTGACTCATGAAGTTCTGTTGTGACTTGACTTGACTCAGGAAGATCAACTGTGACTAGACTTGACTCATGACGATCAACTGCGACTTGACTTGACTCATGAAGATCAGCTGTGACTTGACTTGACTCATGAATATCAGCTGTGACTTGACTTGACTCATGACGGTCAACTGTGACTAGACCTGACTCATGAATATCAGCTGTGACTAAACCTGACTCATGACGATCAACTGTGACTAGACTCGACTCAGGAAGATCAGCTGTGACTTGACCAGACTCACGATAATAAACTGTGACTCGATTTGACTCATGACGATCAACTGTGACTAAACCTGACTCATGATGATCAACCGTGACTAGACCAGACTCATGACGATAATGAATGTTAACTTGACGTGAATATGAAGATCAGCTGTGACTTGACTGGACTCATGATGGGCAGCTGTGACATGACTGGGTGCTGTTTTGTCCGCCATCTTGTGAGCGTGCTCCGCTGTCGCCGCCATTTTATGAGCGTGTTCTAGTGTGGCCGCCATTTTGCGATCAGGCTCCTCTGTCGCCGCCATCTTGAGAGCATACTCTGATACAGCCATCACTTCAGTCACAGACATAGTGTCGCTTCCTTCCTCTGCGACACCCACAGTGAACGATGAACCAACAGTCAACAAAGCATAATCCATAAACTGAGCGAGTGACGAACGTGGACCCTAAGCTTAGACCTAAGAGGCTGGTTAATGCCATCGCAGAAAAACTCTATCAATACACAGTCTGGTAAATCAGAATAGTGGGGGGGGGGGAAGCGGGGGGGAATTGGGGGGGCTAAAAACTCGTGAGTAAGTTCTCCAATGATCGTGTGCCTGTTAAGGGCTAATAAAATTATGCTGTGTCCATAACCTGGCCAATGTCAACATTGAACAGCTGCTGGATCCTGGGTGGCGAGTATTCTGTTCCGGGGTGACAAGACGTGAGACGTGTGGCATCCATGTGCAAGCGATTTCTTAGCAGAAGACAGAGACTGGTCACAGAACAGGCAAGGGGTCAGAGAAATGTGGCAGACAGTATAAGGCGGGCAAGACACAGAAGGACACCTAGGCTAGCGGAGGTCAACGATCGCAAACCAGAATCAAAATAGGGCAAACGAGAGAGGAATCCGAGAGGACACAGGCGAAGATCAAGGAAACGGAACACAGACAGGCAAGAATATGCTGAGTTCACACTGCACGATATAGCCGATTTTTAATACTCGACGACCGGTTTTGCGAAATTGCAGCAACATGCCCGACATCGGAGCAAATGGTGCTCGTTTTTTTTTTTTTCAAGAATGAGAATTTTTTCAAGGGGTCATATTTTTTTTTTTCTTTTTTTTTTTTTTTTTCTTTGATGTTTTATTTCTTCACGGGGAAAGGAAATATATTTCTTTCTTCTGTTTTGTTGTTCCATTTCAGACAGACCTCAAGCCACCAGTTTGAAATGAACGGAAGCAGGAGTGACAATCACGTAGGTGAATATCAAAGACACGTCGCCGACGCCGCGAAATAGTTGGCATGCTAAATATCTGGAGCTGTCGGCAATTCAAAATCCTGCTGTGTGAAATAAGTTCTGACTGAAAAACACATCGGTGATGACCTACAGCCAATGAGAGACCAAGATACAGGGCAGAGGGAAGTTCGGGGCGGAGTTATAGACCAGAATATCGGTATTTTAATATATATATGAACGATTATATCATACAGAAACAAGCAGAAACATTTGCTTGACCAGCCACAACATCAGCATAACAGTTACTGCAAAATTATTTACCTCCAACTCTCTTTGCAGAACACCCAATCCCTGTTCCCTGCATCTCCCTCCTGCATAATCAGGTTTTCTTTTTCTCCTTGTAGCCGGAAATCAGCTCACAGACAATTTGCGGGTTATATATTTTGATTTTAAATAATTACAGTCTTGCTGGAGAACTTCGGTCTGACGCACGCAGGTTCTCGCGTTATTTCTTTATCATTTCTCGCGTGCGTTTTGTTGTGAAACGTAGTTTGCAGACCAGACAGAGCTGTCAGCGATTCTTCCTATTGTGAAGTCATGCAGTGTGAAACCCCCTGCCGCGGATCCATCGTGCAATGTGAACACAGCAGCAACTGAATGCTATCCCAGATAGTCACGCAGTGTGAAAACAACGGCGATCCGACGAGTTTGAAAATCGTGCAGTGTGATCTCGGCATAAGGTGAGGAGGCTATGACAAACTAAACAGGCTCCGTAGTGTAGCTATCACTAGGGGAGTGATAAACGCTAAACAATACTCAGCAGAGGGAAGGGATCAGAGTGAGTGTTAAATACGGAGTGAGTCATATGAAACAGCTGTGTGCAATCAGTGCTGTGTGCAATCAGTGCGTGTGGCAATCAGTGCAACGCTGTGTGCACTCAGTGCTTGCTACAAGAGGCAATGAATGATGAGATATGTAGTCCGGGGTGATATGCAACAGGGTGTAGTGTGAGAGTCAATGAAAATGGAAAGGGTGACCTCTGATGGCTAGCAGACAGAAGTTCATGGACCGGATTCGTGACAGCAATGGAGTTATCCAGTTATGATAGAAGGAAATGAAACTGCAGTAACTAATACAGAAAAGGTAGAGATGTTGGCAAAAGCTTTTGTTAAAATAAATAGCTCTAATAATTTGTCAGAGGAGGGGAAAAGAGGTAGAGAAAGAACAAAGGAAGAGAATAGGGGTGCATTAGGCAGGAAAAATAATGGAGATGGAGGACAAGATGTCCCTTTTAACATGGGAGAACTGCAAAGGGCATTGAATAGGACAGGGAAAACTGCGCCAGGGACAGACAAATTATGGTACAGTATGCTAAAACATTTAAGTCTAGAAAGTCAGGAGAAACTACTGATGTTGTATAACAGAGTGTGGGAGGAGGGAAGGTTACCAAAAAGTTGGAAAGAGGCAGTAATTATTCCAATAAGCAAGCCTGGCAAAGATCCAAGAAGTCCGGGAAATTACAGGCTAATTGCACTAACGTCACATATTTGTTAGTTAATGGAGTGCATGATCAATTAAAGACTTATGTATTTTCTGGAGAGTAAAGATATAATTGCCAGTTGTCAAAGCGGATTTAGAAAAGGAAGAAATACAATGGATCTGGTAATAAATTTGGAGGATGAGATAAGAAAAGCTCAAGTAAACAAAGAGACAGTGGGAACAGTGTTTTTGATGTGGAGAAGGCATACGACATGATGTGGAGGGAGGGACTTTTAATTAAATTGCATTTAATGGGAGTTGGAGGGAAAATATTAAATTGGATCATGGATTTTTTTTTAATGGAAGGATTATACTTCCTATTATACATGATTAATGATACATACTCAGAGCTTCCAGTGGATATGGGGAGATCCCTGTTTGCAGATGATGGAGCTATATGGAAGAGAGGAAGAAACGGCGAATTTATAAACAAGAAATTACAAAAGGAAATTAATCAAGTTGAAGAGTGGGGGACAAAATGGGGATTTAAGTTCTCAGTGGAAAAAACAAAAGTAATGATCTTTACAAATAAAAAGAAGGCTAAGGAATGCAAGGTGGAAATATATGGAACCACTTTAGAGAAAGTAGAGTGTTTTAGATTCTTGGGAGTATATTTTGACATAAAACTAACAGGGAGGGAACATATAAAGTGTATAAATGTAAAAAAGTGCTTAATGCAATGAGGTGTCTTGCAGGATTGGAATGGGGAGCAAGTTTTTCAGCTCTGAAATATATTTATATTGCACTAATAAGGTCTAAATTAGATTATGGTTGTACTGTGCATGGGTCAGCAGCAAAATCTGTGTTAAATGAATTGGATGTTGTGCAGGCACGAGCTTTAAGAATATGTTTAGGGGCAATCAGAACTTCCCCAGTGTGTGCACTTCAGGTTGAAGCAGGTGAAATGCCTCTATGGCTACAAAGGAAATAACTGGTAGCCAACTATTGGATTAATTTAAGAGGGCATGGGGAAAACCATCCAACGAAAAAGGTGCTACAGAATTGTTGGGAGAAGGAGAGGAGGAAAAAAGAAAGTTTTGGCTGGACGGGAGATTTAGCAAAAGAAATAGACATATATGACAAAGAATTTGCTAGTACACTGAAAATTTTTTTTAATTCATCCAATTAAAAAAATGTAGGGCAGGTATTATTTTCCATTGGCTCAAGTTAAAAATATATAGATGTGAATCATTAACCTAAATTTTTTTAATTGGATGAATGAAACATTTTTTTCAGTGTACTGTGGTGTGGACTAACAAACCAATCTGGACAATGGAAAATACAAAGGTGGACATAGAGCTTCTAATAATAAAAGGCAGCAGTAGGAGTACAGATATAGTCAGTGAATATTATAGATATATGGACAATATGCACAAAGATAGTATTAATTTTAGTAAATAATTTTTACAGATGGATCAAAGGATTTACAAACAGAGGCAACAGGATCTGCTGTATATATCCATAGATATCATGTGGGAGTAAACAAAAGAACGTCTGACAGCTTAAGTGTGTATACAGTCGAGTTATATGCTGTATTAATAGCATTAGAATGGTTTGAACAATCCAGATGGGACAACGTTGTAATATGTAGTGATTCTGTATCTGCCGTCATGAGTATAAAGTCTGGGGTAACTAGAAACCATTACTTTATGAGATTTTATTTTCAAACTCAAGAATAAGCAAGCAAGGGAAAAACATCATATACATGTGGGTGCCAGCGTATGTGGGCATCCAGGGAAATGAGAAAGTAGACAGACTGGCAAAAGACGCAACAAAAAAAGAACATGTTGATGTCAAAATTAAATTATCAAAAACAGAAAGGAAGAGTTTAGTGTGGAAAAAGATAATAATTATATCAAAGGGAGACATCTGTACATGATACAAAATATGATAGGTATGGAAAGTAAGAAGGGAAATAAAAGGAAGGAACAAGTCATAATAAATAGACTGAGGATTGGACATTGCAAGCTAAACAAAACTCTTCATGTTATAGGAAAACACCCGACAGGACTATGTGATGAATGTCAGGAGGAGGAATCAATTAAGCACATCTTAATTGAGAAATATATACAAGAAAGGCAAGAGTTCAAGAATCACGGGAAATAGGTATAGTAGATAATGTTAAAAATATAGTAACATATGGAAATAATGACCAAGGACGGAGATATTTGTTTAATTTTCTAAGGAGGACTGGACTGGAAGGATGAATTTAATTAAAGGAGTCATATGATGCGATTTCAAGTTTTCCTTTCTCTTTGGAGTGTTACAAGCTGATAATAGATAAGATCCCTGAAGTTGCAAAGACTAAAGACTAAAGTCTCAAAACCAAAGAAATACTCTTGATCAAAGTTAAGACTCTGCCACACCCACCTAAAACGGCTTGTTCTAACACGCCCCACATATCTACCTCACTATGTGGAAATATTTGCATCATGCGCCCAAATGTTCCGCAAAGAAAGAAGGCGTGGTTTCAGTAACCGCAGTTAGTGTTGAAACAGCCATGTCAGGGAGACGCTGTGTGTTTCTAGGCGAAAGCAAAAGCACTTTAATTTGGCCTTCCGGAAGTAGATGCAATTAGGAATCTTTAAGATTACTTACAACAGAACAGCAATGAATTTTATGGACGGCCGTTTCGTGAACCTAGGAGAGGAGGTCATTATGACTTTGCTATGACAATCTGGCGCTTCTGAATCAGCTACTGTTCTGTTATTAGTTTAAGTATTTGCTACTGACTGTTCAAATGCGCATGTGTGTGGTTTGAGCGAGCGAGCGAGAGCGCGAGAGAGAGAGAGAGAGATGAGAGAGAGAGAGAGAGAGATGAGAGAGAGAGATGAGAGAGGACACATCACCGTGGAGGCAGCTGCTTACCGTGGCTGTTTACTGCAAACAATCTTCTCACTGTGGTCGGCACGAAACTCATGTTCCCCTTTCGGGACGGTCTTGATATTTACTTTGAAAGTTGAAGCTGCGATTATGGTAAGGGGCGTAATTTCCGACGCGTGCTTGTGGTGTTCGGCCAATAACAATGCACTGGGTCAGCTGGCCAATCAGAGCAGACTGTGCTTGTCGGAAGGAGGGACTTTGCAGAAAACGAAGCGTTTGAGAGAGGCGGGGCATAGAGGGTCTACAATAATGTACAGTATTTGAAAAAATGTGTTTTTTGAACATTAAAACATATCAACATATTCTGTTACACCAAATAAAAAAAATAATGATCTTTAAAAAAAAGCATCATATGACCCCTGTAAGATATAGTAAGTTAAAGTGAGACAGCAGATGGCAGTAATGCAACACTATGGATGCCAACTGCCGTAAAACTCCAATGAAGAAGAAGAAGGCAGACAGCAGGCAGGCAGCTGTAAACGTGACAGTGATTTGATTGGTTATGGTGACTCTGGCGTGGGTGGACCTATGGGGTGGACCAATAATAGTAAACAAATCCCGTGCGCGCATGCGTGGTGCGTGAGTGCTGATGGAGGTTTGTCAGGAGAAGCATCTGCTGTTAGCTAAACATCTCTAGTTAGGTTGAGGGCAGTTATTAGGGTTTTGTTCGACAGAGTCAGTAAGTATTTTTATATATTACCTCCTTCTTATTTTCTACATTTACGCAATTTCTATAATTTACGGTTTAAAATCATTGATAATAGTGGTAAAGTTGCTAGCTTCGAAGAGCTAACGGTTGCACTTTCACTACTGCAACCAACAGCTAGTTTCCTCACTTGCGCAGGTTTTATATTATATTCATCATTTGTACTTATTACGTTGTGTGTACCATATCGTGCACTTTATATTGTTTGAATCTTTTAACTTATCTGATGTTTTTGTACATGATAATGTTTACGTTTGGCCTAACTCGTTAGCTTAGCCACACGACTTTTAAAGAGACGCAGGCTTTAGCCAATCAGCATCAAAGCTTCCGAATACGAGGCGGTGCGTGCGAATGGGCGTGGCGTGCATTGTGTACACGCTTTACAGGCTGCACTGGACGAAAATGAGGTTTTGTCTCCCTGTCATAGCCATATAAGGCTTATTTGCCAGTCTGTTCACATGTGGTTTGATATTTTTCACACAGTTCTGTGAAATAAGTCTAAAACAGGGGAAGTTAATGAAACCTAGCATGTAAATAATGTAATGCCTGTGGTTTAAATTAAGCCACAGTGACTTGTCTGGATGTTTATATAATATTGCAAAGATGAAGTCATTTTTAACATTAAGAGACATGGAGTCTGTAATGCATGCTTTTATCTCATCCAGATTAGATTATTGTAATGTATTGTACTTGGGTGTTTCACAGTCTTTATTGTCTCGTCTTCAACTTGTACAAAATACTGCTGCTCGATTGTTAACTGGAACAAGGAAGAGGGAACATATTTCACCAGTGTTGATCTCTCCACTGGCTCCCAGTTAAATATCGTATCCATTTTAAAACATTGTTGTTTGTTTATAAGGGTTTGCATCAACTGTTTCCTTCATATATCTCTGATCTCCTTCTGTTCCACTGTAATGCCTCCAGGGAACTTCGATCAACTAGTAGTCTTCAGTTTACTGTTCCAAGGTCACACTTGAAATCAAAAGGAGATTGTGCCTTTTCAGTGGCTGCTCCACAGCTATGGAACAAGTTGCCACCCTATATAAGAACTGCACCAACATACGCTGATTTTAAGTCTCTTCTTAAAACTTATTAATTTACTGTTGCTTATGGTCATAAGTAAGCGCAAGTGTGGATAAACTGTAGCAGTGTACTCTCGTCGTGTGTTCTATGTTGACTTTTGTATTTGGTATATTAAATTTGTACAGCACTTGTGGCAACAGTGTTGTTTTAAATGTGCTCTCTAAATACTTTGAGGACAGACTGTGAACGGTCACTAAGAGTTATTTAGTAAAATCTTGCCAGGAAAATGTTTAGAATTTTTATCATGTTAATGTAAAAAATCTTGTGTGATATAACTTGTGTTTGTTGGTTTGCTGGTTTTTATTGTATTTGTTATACTTGTAATTTTTAAATAGTTTTTGCCATGAAAATAGCCTTTGATGCTGACATGGCATTAAATAAATATATTTACTATACTTGTATAATATTGTTCTTAAGTCATCCCACATATTATATAGCAAGGGCTTTCAAAAATGAGACTGCGCCCTTTTTTGTTTTAAAGGTTTTAGGGGCGTGTCCCCTTTGGGAAAAAAGTTAGAAAGATGTGAAAGATTATAAATAAATGTGTAAATAAAAATACAAGCAGTGCAATAGAAAAAGTAGAAAAAATAATTCTAAATATTTTAGGCATATTTAATATTCAAGTCACAGTATAAATTTGTTTTTTATGCAACTAACGATGTAGTAGCTTTTTAAATTTTAGGATACTTGTTCCTTGCGCTAGGAGATCCTCTGTGGCATCTAAAAGATTGAAAACCCATGTTATATAGTGCATGAAACTTGATCATTTTTAATGTCCAATAATATTTGAAACATACTTTTTATATTTATGAAATTTAATTATTTGCTAATATAGTACGTTTTATATTAGCTGCATATTGAAATATTACAATCCAATCAATTTGTCATACAGGTGCTGAGGACTTGGCTGGCCAAAATGGCGTCCGACATGCCGGTTTCAAGGGGTATAATGACCTTTTACCCCACAATTGAAGAATTCAAGAACTTCAACTGCTACATTGCGTATATGGAGTCCCAAGGTGCACACAAGTCAGGCCTGGCCAAGGTGAGAGGAAAACGCAGTGTAGCCTAAGCTTCTTCTGTTAAAAAAAAAAAGTGCATAAAATTGTTGATTTTGCTTGACTGCAGATCGTCCCGCCCAAAAACTGGAAGCCTCGACGTTCATACGATGACATTGATGACTTGCTGATACCTGCACCGATTCAGCAGGTTGTGACTGGGCAGTCAGGGCTGTTCACCCAGTACAACATCCAAAAAAAAGCCATGACTGTGAAAGAGTTCCGTAAAACAGCCAACAGTGACAAGTAGGTCTTGTTAACCTTGTTACTCATTTTCCAGTGGAAATTGATTATAAACCTCATCTGCCCTCCCTGTAAGGTTTTGCAGTCCTCGGTATGATGATTTTGAAGAGCTTGAAAGGAAATACTGGAAAAATTTAACCTTTAACCCTCCTATATATGGAGCTGATGTGAATGGGACCCTTTATGACCCAGTGAGTAAACACTCGTAGGCAATCTGAATGAGTTCTGTATGGTTTCACTTTTGGTTTGAGTACTCTGTGATGTGAATGGAGTCATTTTCTTTTTCATGTCTTACACAGGATGTCAAAGAATGGAATGTAGGGCACTTGAATACCATCCTTGACACCGTGGAGCATGACAGTGGGATCACTATAGAAGGAGTGAACACACCCTACCTCTACTTTGGAATGTGGAAAACCACTTTTGCTTGGCACACTGAGGACATGGATCTCTATAGCATTAATTACTTACATTTTGGGGAACCAAAGTCTTGGTAAGTTTGCTTGTCAAAAATACAAAATAATTTGTAGATGAAATATGAACCCCGGGCCATAAAACGGGTTGCTGTAATTGTCTGTCCTTATGCCAAGTGCTAAATATGTCTGGAATGATCTCACAGGTACTGCGTTCCCCCCGAACATGGAAAACGACTAGAGCGGTTAGCCAAAGGTAAACAGCCTTTTGTGTCCTCAATTCTGTACAAGAAAATATTTTGCTCAATTTACATTTGCTCATATATATTGCTTCCTATTGTCTTCCTAAGGCTTTTTCCCTGGAAGTTCACAAAACTGTGAAGCATTCCTTAGGCACAAGATGACTCTTATTTCACCCTCAATTCTAAAGAAGTATGGCATTCCTTTTGAAAAGGTATGTTGTTGTGAGTGCATTTTGCCCCACTGATGACTTGATTTTTGTCATTAGTAGATCGTATTAGGCCTGTTTCACACTAGACGTGTAAGCAGACACAGTGAAAACACAGCATGTTATATGCATATTATGTGTGGGACAGTGGGAGGGGAACACGGTCGCATCTAGGGCTGTAGTACTCGAGTCCGGTCTCGGGACATTTTTCTATGGTCTCGGACTTGTCTCGGACTCGTTGGTGTTTGCACTCGGACTTGGTCATTGGACTCGCCAAATGTTCTCACCGAGTCCAGCAATATGCTTTTTTTCTCCTTCAAAACAAAACCACATTTGCATGTCGTGCCTGAAAACGCTAGGCGCGCCGCTTTCTCCTTCTTTCCAAAGCACTCTGTAGCCTGCGCTCTATGCTTGCGCTCCCGTGGCGTCTGCCGTTGCTAAGCAACTATGACCTGCGCTCTCCATGAAGACGCGGAAGTTTCAGCAAAGGAGAAAGGTTTGCAGCCACTAAAAACCCTTGCAGTAAGCTCTGCTACTCAAAGGCAAAAAAAAAAAAAAAAATTATATTAAAAATGGCTACCTTGTACAGCTATGCACAGCTGTGTCTCCGTCTAGGCGTGCTTTCAATTTGGTTCCGGTGAAAGGACTTGAAGCTGATTGGTGATTCTTGCACAGACCCGCGGTGCGCTTGCTGTGGTTTTTGCCACGTTAGATGTTTTAATATTTAATTTTTACCTGTTAGATTGTGTTTATTACCGTCTACACCTATTCCTTCGACGCATGAGTAATATAGGCGAACTTTAATTTCAGCAATTCACTAACTGCCTATTCACATACACAAGGTGGTGTTGTTAACATATTAATGCACTGGGAACAAACACGATTGCACAAACTGTTCTTATTAACTTAATGTAACAAAGACAAAAATAAATTAGTGAAATAAAATATTGTTAATTGTTTGTTCATTATTTAGTTCATAATTAACGAAATGTTAAACAAATGAACACGCTTATGTGTAAAGTGTCACCCTCTTTTATGAGCCGTGGAGAATGGGCTGAAGATTGAATCGTATTTTCCATTGTCCATTCAGTATGAACATGTTATTAGCAATGGGCACCGAAACGTGCTCAGATGAAATAGCAGAGAGTTGGTGGATTTAGGCGCCAGAGTGCGGAATTCAGCACTCAACAAAACTCTGGCGTTTCAGCGATTACTCATCTGAACGCCTCTGATTGCCCACTGCATTCATAAGCTCAGGGAATAGTTTCTTGTATCGGTGTACTGCTCACGCTGTAAAAAACAAAAACTATATATTTAGTTGTATTTGTGGGCCTCCTAATGCACAGTAATATTCTTTATCACAGTCATGCATCCGCAAAAAAACACCAAAAAGGAAAAACACTTCCAGGATCACACCTGGCGGGAATTCCTCATATCTGCTAGAGGCAGCGAGGACTCAATTAGAAAGGCAAAAATCAATGCCATCAGTGGATATGTCTGCTATGCTCGGAGAAAGAGGTGGTTAAGGCAGGGGAGCTTAAACTTGCCGCAGGTTGGTGGGTTTTATTGTAATTGGGTGGGGGTGGGGGGGTTATTTGAGCCTCCAGATCCGGAGGGGATAAATCTTCTCAGTGAGGAACGACCCCTGTTCCACAGAGGTGTGTTCCTTTGGCGACACAACCATGCCTTTTTGACGATCATTGACAAATAATATGTGATTTTAAACGAAGTGATATTTCTTAGGCTAGGAGGGAATTATATATGTGCTGTGCCGTGTCTCCTCGACATCAAATACCTTATCAATAGTAAAGTGATGTAGGTCTTGAGGGAGAGAGGATCCTTTTTTTTGTTTGTTTTTTTTTTTTTTTTTTTTTTTTTTTTGTTTTTTTGTTTTTTTTCTAATTCATTGTTGTTTTGGATCGGGTCTGTTTTTGATCGGTTTGTGACTAATTCTGGGTCTGGACTTGTCTTGGACTCTCGACAAAGTTGTGGGCGACTTGACAACACTCTAGCGCATCTCAGCTAGAGTTTGCGGCTGCCTAACATAAATCAAAGCATGTGGCATACAGTTCTCAGAAGAGAACACCTAAAAAAGGTGGCACAATGGACAATACTTATCTGTATTTGCTGAACATAAGTCGAGGTTCATCTGCGCTCACAAACGTTGCCGGTATGAAAGCACAACAGTACGGTGCTGCTTGCATTCTTCTTATGCATCCAGTATAAAGCTGGCCTTAGGCGTCCTGTTTCCTCAATGTACATTTGTTTGTATTTGTAAATCAATTTGAGAAGGTTTTGTGATATAGTTGTTCATTCATGCTTTGCAGATCACTCAGGAGGCTGGAGAGTTCATGATAACATTTCCATATGGCTATCATGCAGGGTTTAACCATGGTTTCAACTGTGCTGAATCTACCAACTTTGCCACAAGACGATGGATTGACTATGGAAAGCAAGCTATAATGGTAATAATGAATGAATAAATAAATAACCATTCACAAGTTTAGGGTTGGGTAAATCACAGGAGTAAATAAAGTTTGAAAATTCATTAAAATAGAAAAAAAAATTCTGAATTGTAATTTTTCACAATATTACTGTTTTTGTGGCAAGTTCAAAAAACAACAGTGCATCAATCTTGGTATTTTTTCCCCCTCAGTGTTCTTGTAGAAAAGACATGGTGAAGATCTCCATGGATGTGTTTGTAAGGAAATTTCAGCCTGAACGGTACGAGCTGTGGTTGGCGGGGAAGGACAATGCTCCCATTGACCACTCCAAGCCTACGCCCGAAGCAGCTGAGTTTTTAGGTGGAGAGGCTGAGAAAAGTGGTGCTCAGGAACTCTGCTTTGAGAACCAAAGTAGTGAAGGACAAAAAAAGAGGTGATAAACACTCACTAAACTCTCATTTGCACGTACTGATATGTGAAAAGAAATCATGTTATATCAGTTTTAAATGTTGCTTTTTCCAATTAAATTAGCTTGCCTAAACAAAGGATAGGAACCAAAAGACACCGAGTGTGTCTGGATTTGCCAGAGGAAGTTCTTCCAAAGAGTGAAACGAACGATGAGGAGGCTGAATATGGCAAGAAGAGCCGCTTGACTACATACACAGAACAATGCAGAGAGTATCCAGGTGCGTTATGTTGTAATGGTCTAAATTATAAATAAATAGAAAAAACGATTTTTATCGAAGTACTCGGGGTTTGCAGTGACAAAGTCACCATAAGTTGATAATTTTTAGAATTGACAACCTAAGGCAACTTACGTGAATAAATACACCAGTTTGTTCTATTTAGGAAAAAATGTCGTTCGTTTAGATATTAAATTGATTAGATTAATTACATTTTCTAATATCATAATACAATATACAGTAAATATTTTCAAATATATGCTGTTTCTGTGTGGTATTTATTATTATATATTATATATTATATATAATATTATATATTATATATAGATTATATATATAATCTATACACCATACACCCTACACAAAAACTTTTATTTTGGACTGTGATTTAATCGCGAATATTTATATGAAATTTGATGAAAACCAAATCCATTTCAGAATTGAAAGATGAAGATGATCTGCTGCCTCTGACGGGCTCAACCAGTTTAAAGATGCTTCCTGGTTCCAGAAGCACTGCATCCAGGGAGCATGTTAGGGAAGCATGTTTAAGTGCCGCAAACCCTTCTTCAGCCTCTACACAGTCCTTCCCAAAGCGTCACCTCTCTATAGCATCTGTCCCTACTGTCCCTCACTGCCTGTCAGCTGTGCCACGGATTTCCACCAAACCAGGGGTGGCCAGCCTTCTTTCATCGGCCCTGAGCCATTCAGGATGCCCTGCAGGTCCACGCGATGCAGCCAGATCAGCGCTCCATAAACCTCAACAACCCAGCACAGAGAAACCCAGAGAAGACCTCAATGAGCCAGACATCAAACCAGATGTGAGGCCAAATACGCCACAACCAAACACAAAGGTTGGTACATATATTGACTTGGTGTGTTGATATTTGATTGGGCCAGTTAAAATGATTTTATAGTACTATAGCATATAAAAAATCAAGTAACTAAATATTATGCAATTAAAACAGCAGTTTATTGATTATAAAATAACTCAATAAGCCAGTGATTATTTTCATGTAATTGCTGATAAAAGGCCTATACATTGGAATTATATAATATTAGTATGAATTGATTAAAAATAAATCGCCAAAAAAAAAAACGAAAATCAACCAATTTAAGTGATTTTAGCAGTCACAACATTATAATGAACAGCATGAAAAATTATTTGCTAAAGGCATTTAACAGTGTCATTAAATTATTAATATTGTAATGATTGCTTTTGAATGAAATTACTTCAAAGGTAACTTGAATGTAAAAACAGAGGAAATGAGCTGCACATTATCCAGTATTGACTTCTGATAAATCTCCGATAACTGATGATACCACAATATCATGCAGTAGTAGTAAGGTGCACTATTATTTTAAGTTTGTTTAAAAGTTTGAGGTCAGTGAGGCTTTTTTTTTTTTAAGAAATTGAGTACTTTTATTCAGCAAGGACGTATTCATGTGATTAAAAGTGACAGTAAACACATTTATAATGTTAATGTTCAAATAAATGAAAAAATGCTGTTGTTTTGAACTTTCGTTTTATCAACTATTTGAATAATTCAGAATAATTTCTGATGGGTGACATGTGATCATATAGACTGCTTTACTAGATCTTGTTACACTGAAGATTTGGAGTAATGTCTGCTGAAAAATCGGCTTTGCCATCACAGGAATAAAGTAAATTTTTTAGTGTATTCAAAACAGTTATTTTGCAATAATATTTCAAAATATTACTGTCTTTATTTTTTACTTAAAAAAAAAAAATATATACAGCCTTGGTGAGCATAAGAGTCTTTAAAAAGCATAGCAACTCCAAATTTTTGAACGGTAGTGTGTGTTAAATGTATATTTTTAAAAAATGACTTTAACATGAATCCAAATGAAATTTAACTCCTCTCTTGCTTTTTTCAGCTTGAAATCGAGGGAGAGAAAGAGAATAAGAGCATGAAGAGGAAACTGCAGCCACTCAGTAAATTGCCACGCTTTCATCCCCTGCTCAGAGAGAGCTCCAGTGATGACGGTTAGGATCTGCTTCACATTGTTCATTGATTGTCGCATCACTGTTTGTGCTCTTTCTAATGAACTCCTTCACTCCACAGAGATTCAAGAGCCAGCAGCTGAGCCAGAGGAGACTGATCCCTGGGCCAGACTCCTTGCTCCCATGTGGCAAAGCAAGCAACGCAACTTTAGAGTTGAGAAGGATTTTAACTTCTGCATGGGCCAGCAACCTCCGTACTGTGCAGTGTGTACTCTCTTTCACACGTACACAGAGGTAACGCATGCGATTACCATCACAAAAATCTCTTATTGCTCAAAGTTCTTTTGAGTTGGCAAACACAGCAACTTGGTCTCTTTGGCTGTTTGATACTGCCAGTGGCTCAGAAATTACACGCTGAAGTCTGATTAGTTGTAAAAACAAAATGTAGTGGTAGATTTGGTACAGTCAGACGCAATTATCCCATTATTTGTGAGCGGATAATTTAAAAATGATTTGTGGAACCACTGTAAGACTGTGCTGTGCACTCTGCCGTTTGTTCCATATAGAGTGACGTAATCAGCCTGAGCCAGAGCAGTTCTGTAGCTGAAGGAGACAAACGGAGGACCAAGCCACTGATTCCAGAGATGTGCTTTACCAGCAGCTCTGAAGGACACCTGTCCACTCCGAATGTGGAGGAAGACGGAACTAGCCAACTCGTCAGCTGCTCTGTGTGTAGTGTGCGCGTTCATACAAGTAAGCAGTTTGTCACTCTCTGTTATCACTGAAATATCTGCACTTGATATGATGTGTCACAGCTAGGGCTGTCAAAAAAAATTTGAATATTCGACGAATTTAAAATAAAAATCCACATTCGAATGCAAAAACATTGCATTCTAATTTTAGGTGTGCGTTGAGGCAGCCTTATCAGTGGCGCACGAGATACGATGACGATGTAAGTGTCATTGCATTTTAATGTTTTTGTTAGCCTATCCAGTTGAAGCCACCAGATGCGGTGCTGCTGCGTTGTTAATTTCAAATAATGCGGGAAAAGAGAACATCAATGAGGAGAAGATCTTGTTTACGTCAAAACTGAAAGCAAGCCGTTCACACAGAATGCATATTTTGCGCATTTTCTAGAGCGGTGTTTCTCAACCCAGGTCCTGGGGCGCCCCCCGACACTGCTCATTTTGTATGTCTCCCTTGTCTGACACACCCATTTCAGATCCTGGAGTTTCCTCTAATGAGCTAATGAGTTGAATCAGTTGTGTTTGATTAAGGAGACATATAAAATGTACAGTCTGAGGGGCTCCCAATACCAGGGTTGAGAAACACCGTTCTAGAGCAGTGGTTTTCAAACTTGTTCCTGGAGACCCACAGCTCTGCACATTTTGCATGTCTCCTTAATTTACACACCTGATTCAGATCATTAAAGAGCTCCATGAACTCAAATGAGTGTGTCAGATAAGGGAGACATGCAAAATGTGCAGAGCAGTGGGTCCCGAGGAACAGGATTGAAAACCACTATTCTAGAGCAGTGTTTCCCAACCGTGTGCCGTCTGTCGAGAGCAGGGTGCCCTGTAAAAAATATATTTTTAATATTTTTAAATTGCTAAAAATGTTCAAAAAAGCATCTATTATAAAATATCCATTTCTAATGTCGCCAATAATCAGAGATGCACTGAAATTCTGGCTGCCAAAAATTAGTTCACGATTCGCTCAGGTTTCACTTTCACGTGGGTGACGCTCGCGTATTATCCCAGCTCTGTGTGTGTGCGCTCTGCTCATCTCGATCCCTTCGTATACCGTTTCATACTCCAAACCGCGTACATACCGCAAATCCACTCAAAAATTGAGCCGACAGGAAACATTGATGTAGTTCAGTATTGTTTCTGTCTGCAATAGCCATACTGTGTTGTATCAAGGTGTGGTAAATGGGCAACTCTGTCCTCTCATTCATTGATCTGCTAATCGTTATGCTCATGTGTCCTCTTATAATAATAGCTTTCTAAGATTAAACCTTATTTGGATAATTGGTAAAAAAAAAAGTTAAATATCTAAACCCTACTGTTAGACCTACCTGAAAAAACTAAAAAGCAATTTATTTAATACGAAGGCCTGTCGTTATTTTTTATTTATGCTATCATTATTAATTTCTTTATTTGTTCCTATTTTATTACTGACTGCTTACTTGTCATTTTTTATTCAATTCAATGTTTTAAATCAAGCTATCTCGTGCTACTGCATTAAATTACCCCACTGTAAAATAAAAAAGCGAAACTTTGTGAGATAGCTAGTTATAATGGTAATTAAGTAATGTTTACATATGTATAAAAGCCTACATTAAATTCTGTCATATAAATTGCTCTCTTCATTAGAAATTTGCTTACTGATTGCCACCATTGATGGACCAAATTTTTTAATAATATAAAAAATATCTGAATGACATTATATTCTGCAGTTCTTCCATTTTGTACCGAATATCTATACTTTTCAAAATATCATATCGAAGTTAGAAATTCAAAAATTGTGACAAAATAAATTTTATAGGGTGCCACAAGTTTGTTAAAATTTACAAAGGGTGCCGTGACTAAAGTTTGGGAAACACTGTATTAGATAGGACATCAATCACCGGTTCAGCTCAGTCCTCGCGTCTAGCACAGAGAGCCGCATGTTTAGAAAGTCATGTAAAATTAATGCAAGTTCAACTGTTAAAAAACATCTCTCGAGACTTTATGGTGGGTTTTTCCCAATCCCACTGCAACTTGTGTTTTTAAATGAGAAATGTACTCTGTGTGATTGGTTTTCGGCCCTTTGTATTAAACTATGCATACATACATGATGCTGTTTTTTTATAGTTGTTTAAGCAACTTAATTATATTTGGTTTTTAAACATTATGCACTTTTTTTTTTTCACGGATAGTCATGTTATCTTATGCACCCTCTTGTGGCCTCAGGAGAGAAGCCAAAAGCTAATCTTTACCCTAACTGAAATTATGCATTTTAAATTCAAATATAATTTGAATTTTGATAATATTTAAGTACAAATTCGAATTTAGTTTTTCAGCCATTCTGACAGCCCTATCCCCAGCAGGACTGGCTTTAAATATTTTTCTATTTTAAAAAAAAAAAAAAAATATTATACATGCAGTTTATTAAACTAGAGACTACTTTGAATATTTCTACATTTTGTACAGATTTTACTTTCTCAATACATATTCTTGTTTGTTTCATCATGTTCCAGGTAGTTTGTCTACCATTTAAGAGTTTGGGATTAATACTTTTATTCAGCAAGGCATTTAATTGATCAAAAATGACAGTGAAGATATTTACAATATCACAGGAGATTTCTATTTCTTTTGAAATTCATCGGAAAGTCCTGAAAAAAAATTGAATGGTTTCCTCAAAGATATTAAGCAGAAGAACTGTTTTCANTTCACATTAATATTAAAAAGAAATGTATCTTGATCACTAAATGTTAACATATTATAGTGATTTCTGAAGGATCATGTGACACTCAGTTCAGTTTGCCATCACAGGAATTACATTTTAAAATAGACAACAAATTAGTTTAACTTATAATAATATTTCTGTTTTTACTGTATTTTTGATCAAATAAAATGCAATTCGCATAAGAGGCTACTTTTAAAAAAAACCATGAAGTCTTACTGAAAGTGTATATAACCTCATAAAATGAGACCACCTAAATTTGTGCTTATTTGAAAGTCACATAACAAGATTGTTTAAAGTTAGCATAAAATCATAACTGAATCTCTTTACTTTCTCAATACATGTTCCTTGGTTGTTCACTTTTTTTTTCTCTTGTTTATTTGAAAGCAAAACATGGTCTCCGTAACCATTTGTCTAATGTCATATTTAAACAACATTAAAGTGTATGGAGATTCTTCCCTTATTGATTGGTATAAAATGATAACCTAGTTTTTATGTTCCAAAAGAAAGGTTCATTCACGTAATTTGTCTGCTATCCCTATGTTTTTGAAAATGTAACAAGGTAATTTGATGAATTGTGAATGTTTTTTCTGCAGGTTGTTACGGTGTGTCTCAGGATACTAATCTGGATGAGTGGAGATGTTCCCGCTGTGAAGCTAATGCCATAACTGAGGTCAGTTAGATCATTTGAGCAGGTTTACTGTTTTGTTTTTGTTTGTTTTTTAATTCCCAAAACCACTGCTATGCATTTTTCTAGCTGCTAGGGGGCACTATTATGTCTGGCCGTCATGCATGACAAGGTTTTTTCCAGTTGCACCTACTTTCACTCATCTGTTTATTATTCCCAGTGGTGTGACTAAGTGTTTGTCTTTCCCTCAGGACTGCTGTTTATGCTCTCTAAGAGGAGGAGCTCTGCAGAAGGCCAACAATGACAAGTAGGTAGCCAGGAGTCTCTTGGTGGAGCACCTTACAGTGAAAACCTGCTATTTTCAATTATACACATTCCTCTCAGCTGAAGGACAGTTTTCTGAGCTGCCTCTCTCAGCTGCTGACAGCACTTCATGTTAAGGGTTTTACCTCAGGCTCTGATGAAATCTGCTTAGGCTGAAAATGTGGTTTTGTTGCAGGTGGGTTCATGTATTATGTGCCGTAGCAGTGCTGGAGGCTCGCTTCGTGAACATTGCAGAGCGCAGTCCTGTCGATCTCAGTAGTATCCCGCTTCAGAGATTTAGGCTGGTAGGTTAATGTTTTGCACAGAAAAGTGAAATCCCAATCTAAATGCAGTGCTGATTGACGTACAGAGGGAAAGTACATTTATATAAATTTATAATCTTGGCCAGAGCAAAAACAATGAGGCTCTTAATTAGGGTATCCACATTAATTGTGAACTCGCAAATTCATACTAAATACATTGATAAAAGTACAAACTCTCTCATTAATATAATTTTGTAAAAACATGGTGGTAAAGCAATAAGTACCCAGATATTTCCCCTAAAAAAAGTTCAGACATTAAGGGACACACAAAGACTTATTTTATAATAAAGCGTTTCACTAAAATGAATCAACATTCATAATTAATAAAAATACATTTTAGGAGTGTGTTTTTGTTTATTGCCTCAGTTTGCTTGCACTATCAATCAAAAGTTTTTTTTTGTTTTTTTTTCAAGAAATGCATACTTTTATTTAGCAAGGATAGACATTTATATATTTACATACATATTATATATTAAAACATTTTAATGTTACAAAAAATATATTTAGAGTTAAAAGCTGTTCTGTTGAACTTTCTATTCATCAAAAAATCATGAAAAAAAGCATTCATAGTTCCAGAAATAATAAGCTTCACCAAAACTGTTTTTTCAGCATTGATAATAATAAGACATGTTTCTTGAACAGCAAATTAGCATATTGGAATGATTTCTGAATTATCATGTGATATTGAAACCTGGAATATTGGCTGCTGAAAATTCAGCTTTACTATCACAGGAATAATTTACATTTTAAAATATATACAAATAGAAAGCAGTTTTTTTAATTGTAAAAATATTTCACAATATTTTTTTTACTGTATTTTGAGCAAATCGTGAGCATAATATACTTTTCTGAAAAAAAGTAATGATCTTAACCCTACATTTTTAAACAATGTGTGTGCATGCAATACTATATAAAATGAGGCAAAATGTGGCAGTGCTGCATTTTTTCAGGTTATTCATTGGAAAACTTACCTTGTTATTGTAAAAGCATTGCTATTCTGAGAATAGCTGAGGTATTCTCATATTACTGAAAAAAATAGTAGATAACAGTAGGTTGGCAGCATCTCTACTCCTAGTTAATTAATCACCAGCACTGTTTGTATAGCACTTCTGTTAAGCAGTGTAAGTTAAAATAGTATTGAAAGTTAACAAATTACTTTAACTTTCATTAGAATTTGTTGATTGTTCACCTTGCCTGAGCCCAAGTCTATTTCTAAGGTCAAAGACATAACTAACAAAAATTTATTTTTAGAAATGCCAGTTTTGCCGTAAATGGGTGAAGAAGAGCACTGGTTGCTGCGTGCAATGCTCACATGGCCGCTGTTCCACTTCCTTTCACCCGAGCTGTGCACAGGCAGCTGGAGTTCAAATGCACCCGGATGATTGGCCGTTTGTGGTCTACTTTACCTGCTGGAGACACAAGGGTGGCATCCAAATAGAGGTATTGACACAAAACCACGACATGTGGAAAGGCACAAGAAGCAAATTCCTGTGTTTGTGTTAAATATCATTTAGGGCTGTGCCAAAAATCAGTTAAGCCGGTTCTGTGATTAGTAGTAAAGAACCATCACCTGCTTTCAAATGGAGCAGCATTTACTACACAGAGCCGTTATTCACTGACAAGCTACGCAATATCACGTTCATTATCGGCAATGAATCACCTGCGATTTTGAACGTGATTTTGCATAGCTTGTCAGAGAACTACAGCTCTTTGTATTAAATGCTGCTTCATCTGAAAGCACGTGATGGAGATATACCCCTAATCACAGAACCGGCTTTACTGATGAGATGCGCATGACAATCGCATTTGATTAATCGTGCATCCCTAAATACATTGAATGACACAATAAGGGAATGATAAGAGGACAGGTTCTCTTTCCTTTCCTGGTATTCAGCCTCTGCTCTGCACTGGTAGTTCTAACAAAGGGGGGGAACAGTGCTAAAGGCAAATAAGAAAATGCAACTAACCGTGTAATTGCACAGTTTGGGCAGCAAAATAAATCAACTTTTAAATAGGAAATGGAAAATGCTTCCCATTGCCTTGTTGACATTAAAGGTCTGATGTTTAATCAAACTTTATAGTATATTGGTGCAAATTTAGCCTGCCAAAAATAAAGAAGGACATGCTATCATTTACTGCAGATCCTCCGACTGTAGCTTTGTCCCAATTCAGGGACTGCATCTCTCAAAAATCATTAACTTCAAAGGCCACACAAAGGCTGAAACATTCAAACCAAGCATTGTCTAAAGTGATGATTTAGCCTAAGGGAGATAGCGACTGTGACCGCTGCTGTTGATGAGTGGAAGTAACTGGACTTCTTTTAAAAGTTATATTCAACTGTCTGAAAACAAAACAGCTTGGTCTAATTATGTACATAATAAACTATATATTGAGTCTAAACTATATATGGAAGTCAGCATTTAAACAACTTTAAAGATGGTTTTGTAACATTTATATAGATATTCAAGTAAGTTGAAACTCAATTCTTAAGTGTAATGAAGTACTGACTCTGTTGTCACCAGTGTGCAATGAGTCTTGAGATAGTTTGGGTCATGAAGGGTCCATTTGTTGTACCCTTCGTGGCCAGGGAAATGAAGGCCACATTTGAAGGAAGCTTCGAAATGGGACCGCCTTCATTGCCCCACTGTGACACATTTAGCCTTCGAAGGATGCAGCCTCTGAATTGGGACACAGCTTGTGTGTCAAGGTCAAGTGTCATAAAATATCAGATAGTTTGACCTTTTTATAACAAGACAAAGTTAGTTCAAGTTGTAAAATGACTCTTGTTACTCCTCAAAAACATAATAATAATGAATTATTAATAGTGAAAAATATACTTCAAAGTGTTATTTTTTATGCGTGTAAAATGACTTGCTTTAGACTTTTATTGAAAGTTTACATTTTTATTTTTTTTTCCAAAACCATATGAAACAATTTGACAAGTAGTAGAACCACTTCAAAAAAATTACTGTAAACTTTGTCTGGGTGGTTTATCGGGTTGTAATTCTGTTCTTTGAGTCGGTATGTATTTACTGTCTATTTCCACCAACACGTGTTATTATTATTTTGTTGTGCAGGTTGGTGACTAGTACAGTATGTAATGTCATAAGTATAAGCTTTTTGCTTGCTGCAGTCTGTCATGTTAGAGCATTATTGTTAACCATGCAAAAGATGTGTGTTGTCTGAGATGTCTAATATCTGATGTTATCTTCAGCAACGCAACAAGGCATCTATGCGCGAGTTGGAGAAGGGACAGAAAGTAATCTCCAAGCACAGAAATGGCCGTTACTACCATTGTGAGGTGGTTGAGCTGACAAAGGCCACCTTTTATGAGGTTATCTTTGATGATGGCTCATTCAGTGACAACTTGTTCCCTGAGGATATAGTGGTACGTAAGAGGTTAGGGTTACACAGCTCAAAACAATGTTTGATGATTAAAAGCAGTGTACTGAACTGAAGCCCTGCTGGTGTTTATTTTTCAGAATAGAGACTGTAGGCAGCTCGGTCCACCATCAGAGGGAGATGTAGTTCAAGTGCGCTGGACAGATGGCCTGATCTATGGAGCCAAATTTGTGTCTGACCATATCATCCCAATGTACCAGGTCAGAGGACAGCAAACACACTTGTGTACACTATTTGGGTTCGAGTTCAAATTCAGACACTGCAAAGTAGATGCGTCACAGTATGATGACTGTTTGCAGTGTATTCTGAGAATCATTATAATTTAGGATAGAAGACTGATGACTAATCGGTGTTGTATACTGTTAAAGTTTAATATCATAACATTCAGTATCATACATATTCACATAATAATGAAGTACAGTCATGACAGTCTTTTTGTTTTTTTTTCATGACGTTGGCCTTCATTGTTGTTGCTGCTTTTGTTAAAGCAGTAAGCTGTGAGAGATCACACAATAAGCTTACATTTCAGCAGTAGGCCCCATTTACCATGGGTACACTCCTTACCCATGGTTAAATCGCAGTAACCCACAGACTCTACTGGATTGTTGCTTTTATAAAACAGCAACATGATATAAACCAGTGGTCAAATAATAATATTTGTTTGTTTGTTTATTTTTCAACAGTTATTGTTAATCATAATTCTTATACTACTGTTTAAATATTTGTCAGTTAGATTTTATTTGAAAGAAATTAATACTCTTATAGTGGAGGCATTAAGTTGTCAAAAATCTAACGTAAATATTTTTAGGATGTTTATAAGAGTTTTAAACGTCATTCACAACAAGTATCACAGTTTTCCAACTCTGATGATACTAATAATAAGAAATGTTTCTTGACCAGAAAATCACCATATTATAATGATTTCTGAAGGACGTCGATTGTACATTGAAGACTGAGTAACGCTAGCTGAACATTCAGCTTTGCCATTACATGAGTAACTTGATTTTTTAATATTTTCAAATAGAAAATGGGATTTTCTGCATTTATTTATTTTAAAATAAATCGTGCCGTATTCTTTCTGAGACATTAAAAACATTAAAAAATATTACTGACCTCAAACTTTTGAATGGTATTGTATAATGAGAATAAACTATTCTTCCACCAAAAGTTAGCAATGTGGAACTTAAGTCAAATTTATGATGCAACACACTTTAAGTGATTTCAGTCGGGCAAAACAACCCAACAGGTCTAGTTTTTTTCTTTTTTCCACTTACCAAGACCGGATTCTTAGTAATAATACAGGAAAATTAAGATCAGAGGATGTGCATTAGGTTTGTAATTGTTTATATCTCTTCATATTTTACCATTGTGTCAACCCTGTTGCTTAGTTACCCAACTAAATTATATTTTCTGGCAAACATTATAGCTGTCCTTCATCAACAGTGCACAAAATGAATACAAATTAGTTATACAGTCACACTCGAAAATAAGATTGTTCTTACATTACCTGAAGGCAGTGTAAATGTAGACTGTTTACCGTTGCAAAGCAATTTAAATACCATTTTATAATGTAAATACACACAATTGAACTTTTAAATGTCAATATTAAAATGGCCCTGAATTATTTTCCAGGTGGAATTTGAAGATGACTCTCAGCTTACTGTAAAGAGGGAAGACGTGTACAGTTTGGACGAGGTGCTGCCCAAACGTGTTAAAGCCCGCTTGGTGAGTGTTTTCCTGCCGGCGCCGCTTCATTAAATTATAATGTGCGGTACACCATCAAGAAACTCATTACAAAGCTACTTTCCTTCTTCTGTCTTATCACTGCAATAATAATCTTAACTTGTCATGACACAGTGCTACTGAACAACAAGTGGCTTAACAGACATTAAATACGTTTCATTTCTATCCCTAGTCTGTGGCGTCGGATATGCGCTTCAAAGGAGTGTTTGTGGAGAAGGAGGTGAAGCAAGACTCGAAAAGACAGCGTGTGATTAACTCCCGCTATAGAGAGGACTACATCGAACCGGTCATATACAGAAGCATCATGGAGTAACTTACTCCACACAGACAGTGTCTTCAACAAACAGATCAATTCGCCAGAAAAACAGGCTGGACTAGATGTCTCTGTTTAAAGTGGACAAATGTCATCACGTGATCAGCCAACTGCAAATACAGTACAGAGCCTTTTGTTTTTAAAAACACCAAGATCAAGTTTTAAACATTCAGGCTAAGTATGAATTCTCATTGCTGTGAACGGTCTTCAGCCAGCACAGATGAGAGTCCCAGAGATTAAATGCTAGGAATGTCTTTTGTAAGAGTGTTTGTTTGTTCAGACAGCACACAACCGGCTCAGGCTCAGCGGGGGCGTTGAACAGCTCTCGGGCTCCTACTATCTTCAATCAGGTGGCGGTAATGTTTCAACAGTTTTTTTTTTAATCACCTCCCTGCAGACCCACCGGCTGACCGCACAAGAACAGACCTTTAGGCCATCAGACAAATCTTTAGTCAGCGTGGATGTGCCATCCTGCTGACCTTTTTTATAGGTCTTAAAGTGCTTGGCAATATCTGAATCTCATGGATGAATCTAGTTTTTATTAGTACGAGCAGCTCTCATGTGTGATCTACTGTAAACATGGGACATTATAGAAAACTAGCTTTATACTCTCATGTTTAGGTGGATACAGCAGCTTTGGATTTTGTTTTATTTAAACAATTTGTTGTTGAAGTGAAAGGAATGCCAGTTTCCTTGTTGCATATTAGTTCTGGATTTACTTTGTTTGTAAAAAGATGTATTTATGTGTGTTAAAGCCAGATTTTCTCTACTTTTTCTACTCTTAGTTGCATTAATATGCCAACACAGGTAAGACTGACTTGTGACCAGTCATGGTCGAACTGGTGCACTTATCCACTTTTTTTTTTTCCTCTTCAGTTGTGAGTTTCATAGTACTTAAGGCAGGGAAGGCAACATCTTGAAGCGCTCCATTTAGAGAGTGCCAAAGAGATGCCTCATTTAAATAACCTACATTATTTAAAAAAAAAAAACATTGTTTTGTGGAGATTCCTTTAGCTGTATAGCATTACCAATCTTTGTCTGCAGTTGTTTTGTGCAGTAGACATTACACTCCTTTGAATTGGAATAGAGATCCATTGTTAATTTAAGGCTAAAAACTTTATTTTTAAATTAAAAGCAATGTCTCCTACCCCCCCTTGAACATTTGTCGTTTGTTTCATTTTAGACCTGTTTCGTATCACAGCCTGCATACACATCCAAAGTCAAAATGAATAGAGTGCTGCAAGGATAATTTTGGAGGCCAAAAACCCAGAAATAAGTTAGCGTTCTAGCACTTTTCCATCATCTTGGAGTCAGTGGGGGGTTTTTTTATGCGTTTTGGTTAGGGTTAGGTGGTTTCATGTTGTATTCTACAAAATAAAACCATCTGTATTTTTATTTTATTTTTTTTATTATATTATTTTACTTGTCTTTCAGTCTTTACTATGTGCTAAATGAAGTACTGAAAAAGCGAGTGGCAGAAGTTTTATTGGTGGTTACCCTAACTTTTATATCTGGTGATCTGGCATTTAGGTTAGATTATCTTAGGAAGAACAAACGTGTAGAATCATAAATCTTTTGTTTGGTCACCAAAACATACTTTCATTGTCGACGGGAAACCGGTGATGCAAACTTTGGGTTTGGCCCTACCAACAATACGGGTTGTTTTCATAAACAAGAAAAAATTTAGTGCCAGCTGATTTTATACATTGAGATTTTCCTGGACCGGAAAAGTAAAAAAAAAATGTGTTCCCATCACATCGTAATAACTTTTTGAGAATTAAATTGTGACAAAGAACACGCATCAAAATAACTTTGAGAATCCTCTCATTTATGAGAATTCAACTTGTAAAAACTGTTCCCGTTCTTATAGAACTTTTTAATTAAATTTATGACCGCTCCAAGTTGTACCACCTGACCACTGCAACGTAATTCAGAAACACTCAAAATCGCAGTACTTTCAGTAAAAAAAATGTAGTTAAGCAGCTATTTTGTCATTTTTCTAAGTAATTCCTATAATTGACTGTTGTTAATGTATTGATAATGCAAGAATAATCTGAAACAAAATACTTAGTTACAATACAGTTTAATGTAACAGTTACAAAAAATGATTTATTTTCTCGTAAATAAACTATTAAAAAGCCTGTCAAGAAGGCACCAATGACTGCTAATTGTTGTATTAAGGTTTTGTCTATTGATTACTCAAATTACACGGATTAATTTTAATAGGATGTGAACGGTTGGTTCCAAGCAGGATGTCCCAGGTTATCATCTAGTTACATTGATTTCAACATGGCTTGCAATAATTATTTGGTTATTGGTTAACATTACCATAACCACGTGGCTTAAGTGACATCAGCATTTCTCAGAGGAGATCTAATGAATGATCATGAGGACAAAAAAAATGTATTTGCATTAACATGCATCACTGAATAGTTCAATCAAAGAACAATACATCTAAGAACTTGAGGTAAAGTAAATAGGGTTTAATTTGATGCTGACTTTAAGGTGTGTCTGAAAATACTTTAGTCTCCCTTTTCTCATGTCAGTTTATGCATTCACACTCATTACGTTAAAAGGTTTTGAAATATTAACTCAAAATACACTTAGAAGCTGCCACCTGCTGTCAACCAGTTCATTTTATTTATTTATATAGTGTGAAAGTCGTAGGGAAATCATCCTTCACCAGGTGTTTGTGTTACCAGGCTCTGAGAACAAGACAAGCTGTTCCCAGGAAGCTTGCGAGGGTGTGAAGGAGCTAATGAGGTGAATGTGTTATTCCGAGGCAGCTCTTCTACTTGACTAGTCTTGGGATATTTTTGGGAAGGATTCCTGAGGGACGGGTGACAGTTACCAGGTTATGCCAATTATGTTGGATAATTAGGCAAAGTAATAATAGAATTTGTGACTGGGTCAAGTTCTTATGCTCTCCTGTCAAGAAGCTGAGTTTTATGTATTTGTTTCTCTGCATTATTTCCATTTGTGTGGATATTCTAACAACAGTGGCAGCTGGATTTGTACATCTGAATGGTGTTAAAGCCACATCCCGATTATGGGTATGATAATGTTTTGTAGAGACATCTGTGCAAGGTGCAAAGCCACCTACAATTTTTATATATTTTATAAATTATATAAGCTAAAACTGCACAGGTTTATTTTTTTCTTATTTCATGTAGTAGCATTACAATATAAATCATACTAATATCCTCTTACCATGTCCTACTTCAGCTCCTCACACTGTAGCTCTGATTAGCTACAATCCCCATCTCTACACCAGTGCATTCTCATGCTTATTGCTTAAAGAAACCACATCTATCATATCATCTATGTTCTGTCTTGCGCACACAGTGCTCTATAACTCATAGTTATCATCATGCAGGTTGAGGAAACTGTAGTAGTTCTGGCTCATTTGCTTGTGATGCCCTAGAGATGAAATAGGGCATGACCAAAGAAAAGCATACATAAATTTAAGATGACCTTGAGATCTAGTGATCATCAGCATGCACTGACTTGAATAACTTCTTTTGTGTTCCACAGGGGTTAATTTGGATAGGATAATTTGTCGAGCATAAATGTTTAGACATGAGAATTAGTTATTTCTGACATTCTTTGAAAATAATGATATGGCGGAAATAGAAAGACTTTAGTTTTTATTATTTATTTATTAGATTTTTTTTAGTGCATAAACAATCTCGGCTTCCACGATGTAGTGGAAAGGGAAGTGGCTAAACGTGCTAAAGCTAGCGACAACACATCAGTGGCAAGTTCAAGCTCAAACCGGTGAGCAAAGTTTTGCTACGGTTTCCGGTTTGAACAAAATGTTTCCTGGAAACGGTGTGCAACGGTGTTTGAGATACGTTTTCTCAAAAATTGTTTAGCAGCACAAATGTATATTAAAAACCAATGATGTATTAAAGAACACTCGCACATGTATTAAAGGGGTCATATGAAGGCTGCTAAAAAAGAACAATTATTTTGTGTATTTGGTGTAACAAAATGTGTTTATGCGGTTTAAGGTTACAAAAACATTATTTTCCACATACTGTACATTATTTTACTCTATGCCCCGCCTTTCTGAAACGTGTCGTTTTTACAAAGCTCATCGGTCTGAAAAAATGAGGTGTGCTCTGATTGGCCAGCTATCCAGTGTGTTGTGATTGGCCGAATATCTCAAGCTTGTGACGGAAATGTTACGTCCCTTACTATATTGTGATGCCCTGTCTGGCCGGAGTGGGCGAGGACAAAAACATTGGTTTTAAATAACGAATAACAAATTTGGATCCTTATGTAAATTCCTTTGCCGCCTTGAAGAATTCTCAGTTACTTTAAAGTGTAGATACGGCCGGGAAGTAAGAAAATACACAGTCAAATGTATCCTCAATACTTTAATTTATTCATAGAAATACAGATATTATATAGGCATGTCGAGGGGAGTTTTCATCCTCTTAACCAATGAGGATATGAGTAACATACACGTAGGATCTTTGGCCAGGAACATGTGTTTATATAAAATAGCCATATGTACAGAAAAACATGGACATATTAGAAATAGACTTTTGCGAAGAAGCTGACTGTCCTCATGTCCGTATTGTGGGCCTTTAAAAACCAGAGAAGCTAATGTAACAATTTAAGCATTCTACTCGCATATATTAAGACATATTAAAACATAATATCAAGAGAGACTATATGGATACAGAAGAAGTAGTTCAGAAAGATGCTTGTATATATAAGAATGAGAGCGAGGAAAAAGGAGGGTAATACATGTCTGGACTCACACAGAAAGGACAGAGATGTTTTCTAACAAACCTAAAACCCCATTATAAACGAGGCATTTGTTGGGCCAGTGGGGACATAATTACGGATTATAAATGACTTGTACTGTCTTTTTAAGCGATGCGTTGCATCGCGCCGCGTAGACATAAAACCATATCTGCATTTGTGACCAGAGAAATGACAAACAACAAGCCCTACTATACACTGCCCAAAAACGCCGCTTTTGAATCGTCATGAGCAATTCGTTAAATATAAAACACATACTTAGTCTGTGAGTCAGAACAGCTGGCATTTTAGTCTAACGTTACTCTCCCAGGATTAAACAGTCCTCCATAAAATGCGCTGACACATCTGAATGTTTGGGTGAACTGTTCTGGAACAGTGTGTAAATACAACTTAACCACCGATGTCTAGTCGTTTGGAAGGCAACAAAAGTATTTTGCTTTCACAACGAAACACAGCGTCACACCGCGGCCTAGAGTGAGCAGAGGCTGGTGGGCTAGAGTGAGCGGAGGCGGGCGGCTTGAGAACGGCGCGGCCGGCAGATTCGATGAAGGAGCGTCCGGAGGGCTTGCAGCAGCCACATGTGACGACCCCGGCTGGACTCTGCTTCATCCACGGTGAAAATCGATCCGGCGATCCACAACGCAAAGTTAATGTATTTCCTCAGCGACCAACACGGATAAGCTCTAGGCATGACGAAGCTGATATTGTCCTCTTTTGGAAGGCCAACAACGTAGTTTGCTTTCACAATGAAACACAGCGTCTTCACGACATGGCGGCGACAACAATATTACAGCGAGAATAAAATTTATGCTTTCTTTCTTTGCGTATACATTTGGGCTGTGTTATGCAAATCTTTCCACATAGTGATGTAGATATGTGGGGTCATGTTAGAACGAGCCGTTTTAGTAGGCGTGGTTTACTCTTAACTTTTATAAAGAATATATCTTTGGATTTGAGACTTTAGTCTTTTGCAACTTTACAGATCTTCTTTAGGCACCAAGAGCTTGTAACACTCCAAAAAGAAAGGAAAAATTTAAAATCGCATCACATGACCCCTTTAACATCAATTAATTCACAACTGACGCAAGCATATTTGTGCACATGTTTATTTATCATTAAAGCAAAATACCTTCAATAGTAAGAGCACAAGTACATATCTTGGAACTTTTTTAAGTCTGCTAAATATCAATTATATTGCAATGTCCTTCTGGTCTCTCCGTTAGGAAGGTGTGCTAGAACCCTGAATTATGTACATAAAAATACTATACATTTTAATCTATTTTGCTATTGTACAGTGTGGAGTGACCGTTCAGCAACTTTTCTATACCCTCTGATTATGTATGGTAATATTACAATAACCTAAGCACAACAACAGTGATTAGCAATATGATAATCCTAATACTTACTCCCAATAAAAAAATAATCTATATGGTCAAGAACGGAGTGAAATTGTTTCCTCCTTATGCAATAAATTCTTTGTGAAGCCAACACTTCAATCTATAAAATGGCCGCCTAAAAAAAGCCTAATGAAAACAACACACTCAGGTACTCTCACAATGCAAATGCCACCTGCCAAAAACACGGCTTTGATCTCTTCGTGAGCCAACACTCAGAACATGGGTCTTTGATCAAGATCTGAAGATCTGAATTTTTTTTGTTTTTGTTCTGGTAGTATTAAGGAAATTGCAAATCCGTCAGTGCTTTCTGTAGCCAGAACCTGTATATGGAACGGTCCCCACACTCTTACTATGTATTTTCCTGAAGTCAGGTATGCATCCTTTGCTCTTAGATTTATCTTTGAGAATTTGATGTCTTGTGTTGATTTGATATCTTTGAATTATGTAAATGATACAAGTTTACCTGACAAATAATAAATTGTTATATTTGATTTATTCAGATGTATTCTTGAAATCATTATGACTAGTAAACTGTGAGGAGGCTTTTGTTACCGCAAATCTATGGCCAGGATATGTCAAACAGGTTAATGTATGAATGGAGCAGTAGGCACGTCATCTGATACCTTCTGATTTCTGTCTATCACTGATGTTAGCAAGTTGTACGGGAAAGGACTAAGTGAATTACACTTTTTGTCATAAGCAAGCAGTAGGCGGCAGGCAAAACAGGTATTAGTCTACCCACACCCTCTGACTAACATCAGACTGGCGGATTTGTGATCGTAAGATCCACGTAAGGCCAACGTGAGACTTAAAAGAGACGTTAGGTCCCCAGTGAACGGATAATTGAAAGTATTGAGTCTGGAATAATCAAATATCTAAATTAATATTTGTGATCATTAAATTTAGGCAATATTTCTAAGCAATATTTCTAATTAAAAACTGATCATGTGAAATTGGAGTCAGATTGAACACGAAGCTAGACTAAAAATTAAACTAAATCCTGATCAATTCAGAAGCGCAAAAAAAGACAGAATACGCATTAAACCTTCGACCAGGCCGCTGGATTTCGCTTTTTGAGCTGGCGGGTGGATTCTTACTGTCATATAGATCATAACACCATCTCAGAGGTAAGAAGTGGATTATCCTTCACCTGAAATGTTTGTCTTTTCATCCTGAAATGCAAGGCAAATGTTGGATTGCAATATTAGGAACCACAGTTACCACAAATCCCTTCACTCGATTGGGATGTTTTCTTTTATTCTGGAAGGCAATGGCAGTGACCGTAACATCAAGCATATTTTGCAGTATTAAACACGTATTTATACCGATTTCATCAGGCTCCAAAAATTCTTCAAAAAGAGCACAAAGAATGGCCTTCTCACCTGCCTTAGTCGCAACTCTTGCGTCATCAGAACAGGGTGTTCAACGCACCACCGTTTCAGTTTAAAAAATGTTTTGCACCGTTTTGTCGGGGCTGAACGCAGCCCACGTGTGTTTAATTAAAACAATTTCCCTCAAATGAAGTCGTCACCTTTATTTCTACAATACATTTTGTCAAAGCAGCTTAGTGATATACAGGAAGTAGAAACTCAGCAATGGAGATTCTGCTTCAAAGCAGCTCTAAAAGACAACAGTAGTGTCATTATTTAGCTCAGGTCACTTCAGAACAATAACTGTGTGAAGTTAATTGATCAGCTGTATGGCAGTTGCTCAAGGTAGTTTAGCAACAAGGTAGATTACTAACTCTTTAAAGCAGGATGGATTCTGATTGGCTGTCCATGTTGTTTTTAATCTTTCATCAGCTGGGGGAAAAAAAACGTTTAGTGCAAGTGATTTCGGTGGTATTGTTATGGTTGTGATGTGGACTATGCTTTTATTTTATTTAAAATGATCTTTATCATTATACTAATTGTCCTTGGTGTGAATGGGCCTTAACACCACCATAACATTGGAATAATACATTTCAGAACAATTTGTTTTCCAGCTGATGACCAATAAAAACATTGACAGCCAATCTATCCTGCTTTAAAGAGCTCAATCACTAAAGCATCAGACAATAAACAATGCATACGTGCTAATAATAAACTGAATGTTATCATACATTGGTGTGGAAGCTGTTATAGTTATAGTTATAATTATGGTTCTTTTTGTGAACGGGCCTTTAAGCCTAATAATAACAAGTCTTCATGAGTCACTTACACAGTCATTCAACTGATTCGTTCAACAACACTAGTTCCAATGGTACTACTAACTATTCATGTAGCTGGAGTTAAAATAAATAAATAAACCGGCAATATTGTGTATAAAATATAGGTTCCTCAGTATTATATATTTTATTAAAATGTCGTGTCCACTTATTTGGTCTCTCAGTTCCTGAACCATGAGAAGTTCATATATTTACACTGATTCTTACGTAAGCATTACTTTCATTAGCTTTTCTTTTCTAAAGCTCAGGAAGTGAGTACTGAAGCAGTGTCATCTACTCAAATAGTAATCGAACACGCTTTGCATTAAGAGGCAGACTATAGCAGGGTAGAGCTGTAATGAAATAGAGGTATTTGTTTAGAACATGTATTTAGGTAAATATCATCTGTTTTACATGACACACAGATGCTTTTATATCCATCGAGTACAATGCAATAAACTATGGTATTGACATACATTATCTGATAACCTGCATGAAGCACATCTGAACTGTGGTACTTTACACGACCAAAGGCTTTGAGCCAGTTGGACCTAAAAAATGGTCACGCTAGTCCATGAACAGATGAGCTGTATTCTAAATAAAGCATGTTATGATCTATAACAAGAATGTTAACCCCTGCGAGTGCAAAAGTCACAATACTTTATTTTATTCATATTTTTTTTATTTTTTGTAATAAGTAACTATATAAGTTTTGCTTACCACAGACCTTGTTTTACTCATGAATTGAAAAACCCTATTATAAAAACCCATAGGAAAATCTCAAGGTAATCTATGGGGAATTAGTCTTCCGGGTTTTGCCATCAGTCATTCAGCACTCCATTCCAAACAGAACATTTCAGTATATGTATGAAAAGACTAATTTAGTCAACATTAGGGAGTGCTACCTGCACAATTTAAAAGTGTACGATTAAGGTTGAACCTTTAAGTCGGCAGTTTTGACTCAAGCAATTGGGAGAATCTTGTCACACCCAGATATTTCTGTATAACATTCATGGCTTAAATGAGGTCATCATAGATTACAGTGTCATTTTACTGTACGTGAGCATCAGGTTGATTCATTGCCTCTGACACAGCAGTGAAATTTATTACTGGAGATCAGAGTGTTTTGTGTTTGTCTTCCACAGGTTCACGAGTACCTCAGGAGTAAGTTGTGCTCTCTCTATGAGAACGACTGCATCTTTGACAAATTCGAATGCTGCTGGAACGGAAATGACAGGTTAGACCCTTTGCAAGCCTGTATTATCAGGGTTTTCTCGGATCCGTAAATTTTGTTGTATCAAATTGAAGGCCATAAGTCTTAAATGGTACAAGAAAGTCTTAATTATGATTTCAAGAGGTCTTAAATGTGGGGACAGAAAGACAAGAATTGCAATATAGCTTAATGTGACGCATAAACTTCAAAAAGCTATGATTTCATTAAATAAACATGAGCGCTGCACGTTTCAAAGTTAGGTGCTGCCTGCCGTTGCAGTGGTTTTCAAAACTGTCCTGGAGCGCCAGCACTTTCGTCCCTCATCTAACATACCCGATTCAACTCATCAGCTCATTAATAGAGACTTTAAACCTGAAGTGGGTCAGAAAAGGTAAAAAGAGTTGAGAAAATATGATGTGTGTCAGATCCGAGTCATGTTCAGCAGCGGCAACTCTTAAAGCAGCCAAAATAACCTAAAACCCCAGCTGCTGTGATGTCTGTTCATCAAAGAAAAAAGGCAAATCAATAACTTTTATAGCTTTAAGGATTCATATATATTTAATTTAGATTTTATGTTTGACAAACATTATTCACCAATTTCTTATAGGCTATTTCATACTTGCTCGATGTAGAGAAATATGACAGATCTAGGTTTATGTGAATATTGTTTTAATTTCACTTAAATTAGAAGTTATTTTTTTAGTCTAATCTAATATTTTTAGTCTGTTATTCTTTAAGTCCTATAAATGTTAAAATTGTTAGCTCTCAACTATATAATCAGTGGTTAATTATTAAGGGGAAAAAAACTTATTTCATATAGACATCAGAAGTATTCTGCCGTGCAAAGGCAAAAGACCGTAACTTCTATTTTTGTCGAAAATTAGTTATTGATATTTTTGTGACATTCAAGACATCCTTTATCATGTGCATAAAGTATCTTGAGTCAATTTCGTTGTTTTATAATTTCGTTAGAAAATAATGGGTCGTCTCAACCGTAACTTCAAAAAGTCCCAGAGAAACCAAGGCAGAACACTGTATAACACCAGTTACCGCTCTTTCACTTTGTTTTTGAATGCTCAAATTGAGTTACGGCGTTCTGCCTTTGTTTAACTGCGCGTCAAAATGAAGTTATGGTGCCGGTTTGGACGTATGCAGTGGTTCTGGCCTTTTTTTTTGTACATGTCACCACCTTCAAAGTCTTGCTTGGCATTTTAATTACCGGTGTCCAGGACAAACTTATAAATAGTTTGCGCTCTACCAAAACAAGCTCAATATAACAAAGCACTGTAAACAAGCAAAGACTAGATAACTTGGCAGCAATACGTAATCGTGAATAACCTTTAAAGATTTTTTTTTTCTTTTTGTAATGCAGATTATTCACCAGGCTGTCACTTAGTTGGACGCGTGTGGACTCGAATGCTGTAGCTAGCATGATAAATCATAAAATCAGTAATAACAGTTCACAATTAAATCCATATCCTACCTTTTCCTGTAACCCGATAAAATCAATCCATGGCAATAAATGTCATTGGAGATGTTTAATTCACAAGCGTTCTGAGCATTATTCCCGCTTGCTGGCGTTCACATCAATCCACAAGTCATTCTTTTAGTTTAGGCTATTTAATACAAGTCAATATAAAAGCAATTATGCTATATCTAGCATTCTTTTACGTTAATGAGCATAGCAAATAAATTAGTATCCACTCACATGTTTAACTTTTAGTCTGCTTGTTACGGTCCAAAAAAAAAATTGAATACAGTCACATACTATATGAGACAGCCATGATAACCTGATTTTATCAGGGTACTGTAACGATTTGTAATGATGATCAGCAACCAATTATTGATAATGTGGAAGTTACTGCCTTTTTCCTTGGTGTGACTTCTCACGTTTTGCAGACAATTGCAAAGGCAGAGTACATTAACTTCACAATAGGGGTAAAAATCAAGTTTGAGCTCAAAATTTTTAATGTAGATCATTTTCATTACTAAAACATCTAATTGTTAAATTTCCAGTGTCCTACCTATAATTAATTTGGCTGCACATTGTGCACAAGTAAAAAACTTTAAAGTAATTTTTCTCAGTTTCACACTCTAGTGAGTTAAGGTATTTTGCCTTTGTAGGGCATTATTGGTATCAGTGATACAGTGATCAGTGATATGCCACTAAACAAATATTAAAAATATATACTGTCTTTGTTGTTTATACATTAATTTGATGACAAATCGAATATAATTGTTTATTGAATTAATTCCAAAATCTTTTTTTTGCGATTTGTGTAATTTCTTTTCAATCGATTAGCACAGCACTACTAATTAGGCCTGCCCCGATCGATCTAAAATAACTTTTTCTCTCCCTATTCTTTTGACGGAGATCCCCCCCCCCGGCGATCGGCCAATAATCACATTTTATGACTCGATCGGTACTCACTACACTTGGCCGATCTCACGAACCGATCACAATTTGATGACGTCAACGCGTGACGACGTAGATGATATCGCCGGTGTGGAAATGCTATGACGTTTCGAGAAACAATGAAAAATTTGCTATTTGTCGTGTATGTTTTGCGTGATGATATGATGAATGGATGGTTAATTTTAACAGCAGATTCAGTGACGTTAGAGCTGATCTGCGCCTCACTGCACACGTCTACAGCTCCATGGGAACCGGAGCTGATTGCGGCCGCTCTAGTCAGTGCTTGTGTTTATACCGGCCAGCTGTGGCATGTTTCTGAAGCGGCTCTCTGCCCTACTTGGAAAATAGTCTTTTGTGAGTTGTCACTGCGTGGAGGACGGAACAAAACCTCGTTGGAGCCGTAAGGGATAATGGTAACATAATAAGCTGATCGTGGGCTGCTTTTAAATGAACATTTATTTATAAAATAAAATATCTTCTTTGGCCATATTAGCATACTCCATAGCATTAACACAGGCTTTACTTCTTTCAAACTTTATTTGGAATGTCACCGTAACTTCCCGATCAGGCGAACACACACAAATGAAATCGTCTGCCTGATGAAAAATGTTTTAAAAAAAATTTAGTTAATATTTGCGTCATTTGATTTATTTTATCAACCCGCAAATAATCGGAAATCGTTTTTGTATTACCCGACCCGCGGATTATCCGCAGCGCCCGTGAATATAACCCTGATCAAACTACTCATTTTTGTGCTTTCAGTAATGTTTCTAGCTCATTAGGGTTGTGACGGTGAGGAATTTTCCCACCGGTTAATCGACGCGTGACAACACCGGTAATACCGGTATCACCCTTGGGGTGGGGTGGGGTTAGTTCTCTTTTTTTTTTCTCGTTTGAGTTTCCCTCTTTTCTTAGCTTTCAAATAGCTTGTAAAAGTGCCATGCGCATTTTACTTTCACTTTCAAATAAGCGCAATTGAATTGCCGCAATTCGGCGTCAAGCAATTGTTTGTTTGAGATTTCCCTCTTTTCCTCGCATTTCTTGGCTTTCAAATAGTCAAGTTTATTTGTACAGCGCTTTTCACGATACAAATCATTGCAAAGCAACTTTACAGCAAATTAAGTTTCTTCAATATTTAGTGGTAGTTTATCAGTGATGGCTGTCAATGTACATATGGCAGAAATGTAAGGAAAAATCAATTAAAGACATAATCAAAAAAACTATAAACACTATTAATAGCAATTATTATATAATGCAATCAAACATATAGCAAAATTTGGTAGTTCTGTATATTGTTTCATGGTTGGCATCATCTGAGGTCCACTGAGGGTTTGCTCATCTATTCTCAGTGGCTTCTGGATCCAGACTCGAAGAAAAACATAGAGACATAATTAGCGTAGCTGCTGTTCCAACCAATCAAAATTTATTTGTTTAACCCAAACTGATGAATAATAATGTGCATTTGATCAGATTTAACTGATGTACAAGGTTATGAGATACATTATGTGATTGTTTGGCTAAAGAGATGTGTCTTTAATCTTGATTTAAACAGAGAGAGTGTGTCTGATCCCAGAACATTTATCAGGAAGGCTATTCCAGAGTTTGGGAGCCAAATGCGAAAAAGGTCTACCTCCTTTAGTGGACTTTGCTAACCTAGGTACTACCAAAAGTCCAGAATCTTGCGACCTTAGGGAGCGTGATGGATGGTAGCGTGGTAGAAGACTTGTTAGGTACGCAGGAGCTAACCCATTTAGGTCCTTATAGGCAAGTAATAATATTTTGAATTGGGCTCCATAATTTTTTTAACAGAAAAAAATCATATTTTAATGCTTTTCTTTTGAACTTTTTATTAATCAAAAAATCCTGAAAAAAATGTAGCATGGTTTCCACAAAAATATTAAGAAGCAAAGCTGTTTCAACATGATAATAATCACAAGAAATGTTTCCCTTGAGCACCGCAAATCTAGCTAAAATGATATTTGAATGATCATGTGACATTGAAGACTGGAGTGTAATGATGCTGAAAGTTCAGCTTTGATCACAGGAATAAATTACTTTTAGAAATAGATGAAGTCGAATACAGTTATTTCAAATTATAATAATATCTTCACATATTTTTTGAACTGTCTTTTTTAATAAAGAATGCAGCTGCGGAGTATAAAGCATTTTAAAAACATCTAAAGCATTTTACCAACCCTAAACTTTTGAATGGTGGTAGTTTATAATAGCTATTTTGTCTGAGAAATTTATAGTTAACTGCATACAATGATAACTTGATTATACTGTAACTACATAAAAATATAGGAATTCATCCTTTTAGCTAGTAAATTATGAATAACAGAGTTTAGGAGAGCACAGAAATGTTTCCGGTTCTATCAAGTTAGCTTTATTGTTTTGTTAGCATGTTTTGAGAAAATGCAGCAGGGTAAAATGTAGAAGCAAGCAAGATGAAGTATGAGTTATTGTAGGTACTTCTGTAATAAAGGCTCATTTTCAATTTAAGACCATCAGTCAGTCAATGTAAGGTGACAGTCAACATTTAGACCAGCTACTGAGCCTGTGTGACTCTCCGTTGAGGCCCAGACTGGCTCTTATCTGGAGGGAACCTCTAATCACTCTCAGACAGACTGAATGCTGGTCAAGAGCAGTGGAAGATTGGGTTAGCATGTCATGAAGACACGTCAGTTCTGTTGAACACCCTCCTCCTCTGCTAAATTAGTCACTAACAACAATCTGGTCTATTATTGGACTACTAGCCAGCCATCCCGTCCCATTCCTAGAAATCTGCAATTTTCCTATTAGCCTAGAACTAGCTGAGGCAGCACTATAAAAAAAATTATATATGTGAATTTTACATTTAAAAAAAAAAACCCGGCAGTGTGGATGCCGAATTTCACATGTAACAATTAAGAGTTTAGAGTTTTTGTTTTCACAACTGAACTTTTTTTTTTTTTTTTTTTACGTTTTTTAAATAATGACAACCACCTTTTTAAAAACTCAGTTGATAGAGAAATTAAAGTTTCTCAATAGAGTTTCCACAAGATTAGGTAAGAATAAAATATATAGCAAGGTGCACAATGTCACACAAAAAACATACACAAACACACCGTGGTGTAAAACTTGACCAAGAATAAAAAAAAGCCAATAAACATTAATTTAACAACATAAGATGTAACAAAGTGCTAACGTACATAATTGATGAGAAAAAATTAAAGCTGATACTTATTTCAACGAAAAACCATCAAATGTAAACTGGGATTCTGGGATTGTCAATTTACGTTCTTTTTCGCTGTAAATTATAAGGACATTTTTAATTTTTCACTTCCAAAAACTGTACATTCTACCAAAACCCAAAGTATTTTACTGCAAAATTACCTAAAATGTCTCATTGGATTATATATATATATATACACATGTATATACACGCACACTTTTTTTAAATAATAAACTTCCATTATCTTTTTTTATAGTGAGGCTTATTAACTGTATCAGATTCAAGTTTTGCCCCCCTGAATAACTATGATGTATATAAGAATAACTATTCTTTTGTCCCAGCGTGGTGATGACTGGATCCTACAACAACTTCTTCCGAATGTTGGACCGCAGCCAACGGCGGGACGTCACCCTGGAGGCTTCGCGCGAGAGCTGCAAGCCCCGGCAGGTGCTGAAGCCTCGCAGGGTTTGCGCAGGCGGCAAGCGAAAGAAGGATGAGATCAGCGTGGACAGTCTGGACTTCAACAAGAAGATCCTACACACCGCCTGGCACCCCCAGGAAAATATCATCGCCGTGGCAACCACCAACAACCTCTACATCTTCCAGGAAAAAGTGAACTAATGCTGTCATCATGGGGAAAGGAAACCTCTGAACCTCTCTCTCTCTCTCTATGTGAAAATGAAAAAAAAAAGAACTAGCAAAAATCATTTCTGTGACAGCCACCATCATCACATAACCAACCTTGGCCCACTCCAGGACAGAATGAAGTAGTCGAGCCAACTAGTGGCAGCCAATACTGAGTAAACTGGTTCAGACTGGTCTGGAGAAGAGCACAACCTGGCTTCGGCCTCTGTGGCACCATGACACGCGCCTTGCTCTGGTGATGTTGTGCCAACCTGTGTCTGTACCCTCCGTCCCTTTTCCCCTTACCCACAAGTCCGAGCCCAGGGATGAAATGGACGGCAATCTCTTGACAGATTTCAAACCATATTTTTGTTTTTTGTTTTTTTTTTTTTTGAATTTTGGCTTTGGTTTATTCAAGGTGTCTGTATAAAAACTAATTTGAACTCATGTGGATGTGTCCCTGTGTCCTTTTATCCTCCATATGTTGTTTGTGCCATTGTAACTGTTTTTAATCTTATCAGAGAAACTGCCAAGTTGTTTAGTTTTAATTTTGTTTTAATTTTCTTAATGTGTAATTTTTTTTTTAGTTCTCATTACATTTCATACTGTCCCGTTACACTCCATTACAGCTACAAAAGGTTACGGCTGTTTCTTTTCAGATATCCACACACTCATACCCGCCATCACATTGGTCCAAAGATCTTTTCCTGTTCTTTTTTTTTTTTGTGGCATAGACGGCATTGCCGTGTTTGCTGTAGTAGTGTAACATCTACGCTTGTTCAAGCATATACACTCCAGTTGGACTGCTCGTTCGTGTACGAGTCATTCAGCCTTACAGGGTTTATTTTCCTTTGTGATCCATGTCCGATTTCTGTCTACACTCTATCTCAAGAGTTACAAAGTGAGAAAGATTATAGAGATTATGATATCAAAATGGTATTTATAAACGGAACAAACAATAAAATGAGAGTTGTGTCTTCTTTGAATATGCAAAGCATGCCTAGTGCAAAACTGAAAAGCTTATTAAAAGGATATTAAAGGATTTTGAGAACCATAAAGAATGTTCTGCACTTGACTTAGATAAACGGTGAGTTTAAGTGTTGCTTCAGGATTTTAGTGCCGAATGTCCTCTCACTGATGTTTAAGATCATAATAGATCAACATTGATCAGATCTTTTTAATATTGGATTAGAGTTGGGGTGGGAAGCATGGTGAAGGCAGAAATATGCCCACATAATTATGAGACCTTAACATGCCAATGATGTATGGCAAGCCGTTTTAGCATTTCAGATTTGTCACTGGTACCAATTTCACTAAAAATTATTCAGTACCATGCATTTTACCTAGTAAATATATTTCTTTAATAGTCTTAGGGGGCATTTACACAATGCTGTTTTCAATTAAAAATGGAAAACTGGGTTTTTGCTGTTCATTTACACAACGTTTTGAGGGCCTAAAAATGCAAACTTTTGTAAACTGGTTTCAAAGTACAAGTTTTTGAAAATGATTCTGCTGTCGTCTCTGTAAACTACAAACACACAAATTTGTGAAAAAGGTGACTTCATGCGTAAAACGTGTTCGGTCTATAGGTTTATCCTCCTGAGAACCATAAATGAAAAGCTTTGTGAATTTAGTATTTTTTCATGCCATTACATTGTTTAGAGCACAAGAAAAAAAATGGTAAAATAACATTTTTGAAAAATTATATTTTATTCATAAGTTATGCTATGTCCTCTGTAGAGGACACCAGAACTCAGTGTTCCCAAAATAAATATGACATGAAAACGGCCCAAAACAATGGGATTTTTTTTTTACAACCCTCACCCAAACAATTTTAGGTTTCAGGATTTTTTTATAATTAACTTTGTTTGTTCTTAACTATGTTATAAAATATATAACAAATTATTTGATATACCATTTTGCTTTATGCAATATGTGTTTAAAAATTCCATAAACTGGTTTTCCCTTTAAGCACAATGTTATCTATACACTGTATTTAATTTGCATTTTAAAGTGCTGTTGGGACAGCATGTTGAAAAAAAGAAGTGTAATAATGGGAGAAATAATTGGCAAGATTTTCATAATATATAATATTTCATAAGAATATTGATATATAATTTGTTTTCCTATTCAATTATTTTGTCTTCCAGAATGTATAATAAACATGCTTTTAGTCCTGGTGTCCTCTACAGTGGACATGTATGAAATCATGCCCTGTTTCATAACAGAAGCTCATATTTTGATTTGAAACCCCATAACATTTTCCAGAGATGTTGATTTATGACAAACAATTTGAAAATGAATCAAGATTTAAATTGTAATTACCAAATATTATCATATTTCCATAAGGATGAACAATTGTATCACTAAATTATAATTTAGTGATTAAAACTAAATAAGTGATAATTTAGTTTTGTAACTAAATTTAAAGAACAAGGAGAGGGAGTGTTTATGATCAAACCTCCAAACATTTGATATCTCTAAAAGGCCCTGAATGTGCTCTGTACAGGACATCCGAACTTAAAACTGTGGCATGTATAGTCTCAGAGAAATTCACTAAAATATAATATCCACTACAGAGGCAAAAACTCCATAGCTGGGTATCAGGGGATGAGTGTGAGGCATATAGTGTTTTTTTTGTTTTGTTTTTTTTAACAAAATGACATAACTACTGGCCTGGCATACATAATACAGTGTTCTTAGTTGTTTTCGCAGATCCGTGTGAACAGGGATCATTTTGACAACATTGTCATCGGTCAACACTTTTGCGGTTTTAGTCTCCCCACGTTGTGTAACATCCTTAGAATGTTTAGTAAATAAAATACTATCCTTAAATGAAGGTCAGAAGACTGTTCGAATGTAAAATTATAATTAAATAACAGGTAACCTTCATCTAAATGGTAAGGAATGATATTGATTAATTGTGAACGTTTACCCATGGGTGGCTTTCTACTTTTGGAGGGCACCGTCCGCAGAATTTAGCTCCACACCCTAATCAATAAAACGTGAAAAAGCGAATCAATACTGTCTTCAAAGATCACTAGAACAGCTCAGCAGGTGTGTTTAATTGGGGTTGGAGCTTAACTCTGCAGGACAGTGGCACTCCAGGACCGAAGTTGCCCATCCGTTTAGTAACTACTGCAATACTGTATAACCATTGATGGAATTTTCCGCTTTCTGTGTTTTCACTGGTGTACTTTAGGAGGCGCTATTGTGCATCTTCTGAAAGAGTATTGAACATCTGGATCAAAACAGCAACAAAGCACCAAGTGATCGAGTATGTAAGCAGATTAATATGTAAAATAATATGTTCATAGAGCATTTAACAGCATATAAATCAAAACAGCCTAACTTAACCGAATGAAGTGACGATCCAGGAAGTGGTATAGGACCATGCATGCTGTGGATGTGTTGACAGAAGCAATCTATTTTATCTATGTGTTGATCTTCGTTCTGAAGCTGATCCAGAAGTAGTATTTACAAAAACACAATATTCTCAGGATTTTGATCAAAATGTTGCTTTTATCATGAAACCTTCCCACAGTGTTGATAAAAATAGATTGCATGACGCTAGAAAAAAAGGTTTTTCATTTTTTGTTTGTTTTGTTTTGTTTTAAGCAGAGGCTCTGTTCTTTGTTTTGACACATTGCATGTTCAGATATTCATAAAACAAAACATTCTGGGGGCCATGAAACTTTTGTGAAAAAGATCAAAAAACAAAAAAAAAATGCTGGTGGTGGCTGGCATTTTTTTTAAGAGTTAAGTAGTTATTAGTAACTAAAGGATAAGCACTAAACTAGTGCAATTAGCAACAATTGCAGTATATACTACTTAAAAGTGAACAGTAAAGGGAAGTTGTGGTTAGAGAGTCGGACTCATAACCCAAAAATTGTGGGTTCGAGTCTTGTACCGGCACGGATTGTAGGTGGGGGGAGTGAATGTACGGCTCTCTCTCCCACCTTCAATACCACAACAAGGTGCCCTTGAGCAAGGCACCGAACCCCAAACGGCTCCCCGGGCGCCACAGCAATATGGCTGCCCACTGCTCCGGGTTTGTGTGTGTTCACTGCTGTGTGGGTGCACTTTGGATGGGATAAATGCAGAGCACTACTTCCGAGTATGGGTCACCATACTTGGCCCCACTTCACTTCACTCATTATGAACCACCGAATGCATACAAAAATCAATGGCTAAATTTACAATTTCGTTACCACGTACGTGAGGGGAAAACACCTATCAGGCTAGTGATAGTCTATATAATGTGCAAGTAGCTACTAGTGAGAAATTACTAATGAATAAAGATAGCGGTCATTATTGAAGGACTTTGCAGTAATAAAAAGTATCCGCAGCAACAATAGATGCTAGTTAGTTTTAAGGAATAAATGTTAAATTGGCTTGCCATACGGCATATTAGTTTATTGACAGAGTGTTCATAATTCACGTGCGTTTATTATAGATAAACAGTCCTTTGAGTCCATTACGTAATGTGTCTTTGTTATCAGATATTAACCAATTTGCGTCATTTTAGCGCTGCAGGAAATCTGCGCTCCCATAACCGTTCTGAGGTCAGCCACAAAGGCAGTTATTAGCGAATTTAAAGGCGCCCCCTTCACAGAGCGTCCGATTAGTGATCAGGCTCCGGCACGCTTGAGCGCGCAGAGTGTGTTCGTGCAGTGACAGTCTTATGTAAGCCGCGCAACACAGAGCCACGATGTCCGACGCTGCTGCTCCAGCAGACAACAACGGGGAGCCTGGGTTAAACGGTATGTACAGCCGGAGCACCTGGCTGTGTTGTTCTGACATCTATCAAATCTGTTCGAGAAGCCTTTGGCTTGTCTGTATCGGTGGTTTTTTTTTATACTTTAAATTATTTCACTTAATGTAAACTGCGCTTTTTTTTAGTTCCAGTCAACATTTCTGAGGGCGGGGTTTGCGGCAATACATGTTTATTGACAAGCTTTCTGTCCAATGGCTGTTGAGATTGTGTTTGGAGGCGGGTCTTAAAAAGTGATTGACTATAACCTAAACCAATAGTGTGGTTATATGTTTTCAGCAGGCTGGCCAAAGCCGATGTCAACAAGGCGAGAACTAGAGCAACTCGAAAATGGAGATTGTGGATGCTTGAAATACCATTTTAATTCGTTTAATATATATGTAACATATACCTTCGTTTCTCCGGTGTGTTTATGAGAAGTGGCTCAAAGAAAAAGTGTGTTGTTCATATTTGTTTGACATGTAACGCATGACATGTGGCAGCAAATAAGGTCTTTGTGTGAACTGCGAGGTTGCAAACAAACTGGTCTATGCATTGGCTTCTGACCACTTAGATTTAACTTGTTCATTAGTATTTAATTCACGAAAAACCGTATAAAACGAAAATGAAATCGAAAAAGTAAACGCCGAAAAAGTAGCCATCTACAGTAGAGCCAGACCATAAACAAAGAGTTAATTATTATCATACAGTATGTGTGGATTTGCTAAAAACATAATTTGTCAGCCTACTATTTAAAATCCATATTAGTTCATTCGTTATTAAATATACAATGTTTGGTTAGAACATGAGTGGGGATTCCTAAAGATGCGCTAAAGTTACAGGAGACTAATAAATCATATTACTGGTATGCTTTCTGAAATGCAAAGAGCTGACAGCGAAGTCTTGATATCTAAATATTAAGACCACTAATTTTGAACAGTGTACTTAAACTGGCATACAGTGTAAACCACCAATATTAATGTACTGCTGAGTGAGCTACGTGCGCGCTGTGACCAAAGCTAGTTAAGCCTCACTATCGTCCCCACAGCCGAGCCTGGTTCAGGACGCCAGTTCATAAATTCTACTATGATAAAGGCTTGAGTCATGAGTATTAATTAGTAGTGAGCCAGTAAGCCTTGCTGATTGGCTGAAAGACAGACGCTGGAGGCTAACGTTAGTCAGATGACCAATTACCTAATGGAAAAGGCTCGCGTAATGAATATAAATTAGGCTAAGTGACCTAACGGTGCAGGGAAGTTCAAAGCAGTGTCAGTAGAATTTAGTTAATATTCATGATTATAATTTCATCATATAGTAGTACTCGTAATTCTATTTCTAGCCGCAGCGAATGTGGGCCGGACTGTGTCTACGTGTGGAAAGTGTCTGAAAGAAAGCCAGGAAATAGAATTGGGAGTGAGTTTAGGGCAGTGAGTCATGATATTTTGAGATCGTGAAGTAGCAGCAGTTTGCTTCATTCAAAGTAGGTAACTGTCATGAGAGGAAAATGCATGGAGATCAGCTGGGCATCATGATACGACACCTGGGTTTGCGTCATCACGACCCGCGTTTACTACACTTCCACCCCTTTGCACGACACTGCAAGAGGGTGCCTGCGCTTTGAATCTAAAGGCTTCTAATAAATCCGAATTGCATTATTACTTCGCCTTACTGCCGACACCGCAATTCTAAAAGTAAACGGAGGATGGCAAAATGGTGTAAGAAAGGTCTCTCTATTAAAATATGTTTAAAAATGGACAAAAGCATACAACAAATTAATAAAAATTAAAGTAATAAAATTAAAGTGAAACCAGATTATTAAAATATGGACAAAATTAATATTAGTATATCAGTAATACTAAAATAACACTTATTCCTAGCTGCACAATGGTTTTCACACTGCACATAACCCTGGTTTAAGACCATTTTATTACCTCAATGAATTCTGTGGCCAGTTTTTCATTCTCTAGATGTTGAAACTGTATCATCAGCACCACAGCCCAATTATCTCATAAAACTCTTGGTTTCCCAAAGATGAGGCAGACTTCCTTGGCCAGATCTCAGTGCAGTGATGTGATGGCCGCAGTTTTCTCAGCCACTACAGGTGCATCTCAATAAACGAGAATGTCGTGGAAAAGTTCATTTATATCAGTAATTCAACTCAAATTGTGAAAAATAAATTCAATAAATTCAATAAATTCAATACACACAGACCGAAGTAGTTTAAGTCTTTGGCTCTTTTAATTGTGATGAATTTGGCTCACATAAAAAAAAATACCAATTCACTATCTCAACAAATTACAATATGTGACATGCCAATCAGCTAATCAACTCAAAAACACCTGCAAAGGTTTCCTGAGCCTTCAAATGGTCTCTCAGTTTGGTTCATAGGCTACACAATCATGGGGAAGACTGCTGCTCTGATTCTGTCTTATGAATAATATTCTGGCTCTAATGACATTCTTTAATATGGGAAATGCTTTTATTATTAGATAATCAATTATTATAAATATTAAGCATTTAAAAAAAGTTTTAGTTTGAATGGAGCTGACCTTCAGCGCTGCTAAATTCGTTTTACACAGGTTTCCCAAACAGATAGTCTCATGCCATTTTGTTGAGTCCATGTTGCTGTGTTGGGCTGTTTTGTCAGGGACGCAATATGCTTGCTTATAGCTTATAGCCTATAGCTGTCTGTGTATATTAAGCTGAGACAGGAAGTATTTTACTATAAAAAAAAAAATAATTGCACACTTCAGCTTAAAATTATTTTTCATTATCGGTTTTGATAAGATTATCAAGCTTGACGTATTCCTATTCTTTTGAGAAATATGAAATAAGATACTGAGATATGAAAAAAACAAAGTCTGGATGTGTGCCATTGGGGTTTCACTGTACATGCAGACAATTCAATAATTCAATCCTCATATACACTGGCACATACACTAACCAAACATGGTTACATACTATGATGATCACTACTTTTCATGATCTTTACTAAATTAATTGTTTTATTAAATGAGATATTATATATAAAAACATGCAAATTTGAATGATTATGAGATTATGTGATGTATCAGAAATTCATTTTTGTCTTGTAACAGGCATTTAGCAAAAAGGAAAATTCTTTTGTGAAATGATAGTTCGGAACAGTTTTCCAAACCATCAAAACTCAGTATCCATCTATATAGCAATGTCACCTACATGCAGTACTTTCACTCCTGATACTGAACCTAATTTACAACCGTCCAGCCAAGTTCTTATTGAACACCCCCCACAGACTCTTAATATCTTTCAATATCTATATCAGACTCTTAATATCTATAAAGGCAGCTAGAAGGGGAAACGGGTATATTTCTGATATAGGAAAATATTTTAAAGTAACATTTAAATACGAACCCATTTTCAGTTTCAGTTATTTCATAAATACATGATTCGGCTTTAAATGCACAGTGCACCATCTTAATCCAGGCATATTTCACAAATGAATCTCCATTGTGAGCGGAAGAGTCAATTAAATGTTAAATCAAATGACCTTCCAGATAAATGACCTGTGACATTCATGTCATTAGCTCTTCTGTGTATTGCCCTCACTGAACAGCCACATTTTTGTAGCTCATCTAGATCAGAGCATGGAAAGACTTTTCCAAGAATGAGGGAATAGTAAGTATCCACTTAATCTCAGTGTCCACTCCATAACAGCATGTTCACAGTCGCCACCTCCCTTCCGTCTTTTAGAGCTCTTTTTGGCTAAGGCAGTAATTAGGGCTCCCTGCTGTGTATCTCTGTGGCCTTGCAGCTCTGTGTCACTGCTCAACCGAGTGTAGCCGTGAGAAAGCGTGGGAGGAAAGACGTAGTGCGGCCGCTCATATCTGAATCACTCGTGTCTAATTTTCTCTTTGCCCAGAGATTCTCTAAGTCAAGACCCCTCACTGCCATAATGTGTCCGGTGAATAGCCTATGGTTTGTCAAAATTTGCTTCATGAAGCAAGAAAAAATGGATGGATAAGTAGATATAGACTGCTGTAGAGATTATAGATTGACACAATGACAGATATATTCTACATTCTACAGGGAGGATATCTGCATACTTCTATGATATCACAACATCATTAGTAAACGCAACATGGCCATCGAGGGAAAGAAAGGCCTTGTTTGTTTGGGGAAAAGCACCATGTGGGAATGAAACAATGTTTTTTAATCAACATTTATATTGTATATTCACATAACTGATGAGTTTATGAAACCATGTTTTGTAGACATACCATCATTAAAATAATTGTGTGGCCACATGCATTATTCCGATCCTGTCCGACCAGGAATGCGTATGTATGTTTTTTTATGAGCCAGCCCGGGGCAACAAGCTGGTTCGGAGGGCAACAAAATTGCTTTCGTCCCTTTTCCTAATAGACAAAATTGCATTTGACCACAGTCCCTCATACTTAAATAGTGCTGTTTACTCAAATGGAAGCAGATCGGAGCTCAGAGGCCAATGATTGGAGTGTTTATGCACCCCTGTGATCCCGACACTATTACTCTATCTCTGAGTTTAATGGGATATTTAATAACGGCGATCCCCCACAGGCCGCCAATCACCCTCATCATTTGATTTTAAAATGTTTGCAATAACCTGCGGCCCGCAGGTGTAAACATGTTTGCAGGGGAGTGTGGATGCGCAGCCTCTGTGTCATTATCTTAATGGAATTCCTCAGAGGGGCAAAGGGGGAAGCCTACAAATATAAACAGCCCAGAGCCACATATATGACAGGGCGGGGGGATATGAAAGGATGCAATCCAAATACCTGTAAGAAGCAATAAGGGTTTGAGGATGGGCGCTCAAAGTTTACCTACAGCCGTGGTGTTGTTTAGTTGTGAAGATTGCTGAACCGGAACAGCGCGTCGATGTTAGAGAAGCAGAAGATGAGAAAGGCAGCCGTTCTGCTTTATCAGACAGGAATCCGTTATTACCCTCACAAACACTTAATGGAGTTTACAAGTCTGAGTCCCCTGGGTATGACAGATGTGCAGAACACACCAGCCGCTCCTGCTGCCTGAATCGCTAACCAAATCCAGTAATAGTAATATTTAGCAGCCACATGGCGCTCAGCTTGAACATGCTCAGATGGAAAGACCATCAGTCACATCGATACAGAAAGATGGTCTCCCCCGGAATGTGTCCCAACATGTTATTACAGTCATTACTAAGTTTATGTGTGTGCATTTATGTGAGTGTTAAGCTAATGGAGTGACAGGCCTTTTAATCAGCCCACAGAGAGCGTGTTCTCATTACCGGCTCCCCTGATAGCACCGCTTACACTTCTGCTGGGACACTGATATCCTTCTGCTCTGGTCCAGAATGGAATCTCTCCTTCCACACTTAACGGAACTAACATGCCGATCACAAGTCCGGCTCCTTCTAGGGATTAGCACACACCAGAGGAGAGACACGCACACACACACACACGCAGAGCCATTAGTGTATTACGTCTGGCTCGTTCGTGCATAGCAGTTGCCAATTACTTTCAGTGGAAGCAGAATCCTCTTTAGGTGTCTGTGTGTCTACATCAGACAATCAGAGGGAACTGGATGGAATGGAATTCTAATGCAGCAGCAGAGGAAGCAGGTGAAATACCACTGCAATGGCTGAAATAACCACACAGGCTCATGCCGTACAAACCTGAATAATTTACTTAAATGGAAATGGATAGGTAGAGATCATGAATCAAAAAATACGATCAAAATGCTTTATAACAAACACTGTGCGAGTTTCTGTGTCTCCAGATGTGTGGTTGTAAGTGTCAGATATTTTTTCTTTATTGTGACGTACGTCCAAGTGAAATGGATTATCAAAAAAGAAAAATGTAGGGCATGGACTTGATTCCATCATTGGCTGCTGATTGGATTTTGAGACATGGGCGGTCCATTCAAAAATTAATGCAAGCTTGTAGCTGATTGTAAAAAAGGAGTAGGTTTACAAGTCCTGTATGTCACCAGGGAGAAGTCTGAAGATTAAGTTGACATTTTGATGAAATATCGCAAGGTCAAAATATATGTTTTTTTTATTAAACATATAAATGAATAAATTGTTCACAATAAGAGTTATAACATGTACTAGAGAAAAAAAGATGGGATGAAATTTCATTTTATGCAGACTTTAAAGGACTGTACAATTTAAGTTAAGAAGATCTGCCAACAGTAGTATCCAAATCTGTGATTTATGCTTAATTAGCAAATAATAAATTAAATAAATTCAAAACAAACAAAACTAAAATGTCTCAACAGTAATGCATTGATTATGGACATCATTATTCCAAAGGAAATATCCACAAGAAAGTATACTGTAGCTTTAACATCATGCTTATACTATATGAGACTATAGTGTGATAGAAACAATTACTAACTTGTGCAAAGTTTTTTTTCAATATTTCGACTTCTGTAATTAACTTTTAAAGCCAGTTAACCCATTAACTTTCACATAATTTGCACAAGGATTCCAGAAAAGTATCCTTAAAATGTTGTTAAAAATGAAATAACATGTTTGTATTGATGCATTAATATATTGGGGTAATAATCAGTGACAGTGACTGTGTAAAATGTTTTATTTGAGTTGCAATCATGTCACCGTATTGAAGCATCTTCTGCTGTTTGAGAATATTTATGGGTCCCTGCATGAAGCCCACCCCGGACGTGGTGCCACTTGGCCAAATGCCCAAATGGCCATGTGCCACAAAAGCTGTTGATAGAATTTAAAGGGATAATCACACCAAAATGAAAATTTTGTCATCACCCTCCTGTTGTTCCAAACATGTATGTCTTTCTTGCTCCTGTGGAACACAAAAGAAGATATTTTGTGAATTTTATAATTTACGTGAATTGGGTTCAATACTGTTACATTCTTCAAAATATCATTTTTTAAAATCAAAAGCAATTGGTTGTAATGACTAATATCTGTTATCTTCATACTGAGTGACATTTACTTGGGTCCATCAAACCCTGATCCTATAGAAATCTCAATGCACTCATACTAGTAGTGCACTAGTTTACTTACAAGAAAACCACACGTAAAGGTCACATAGACTACAGATAGACAGTACCTGTGAGTGTACATCTGTGTGTTTTTATGAATGAGTGTGTGTGTGGATGTGCCTGCCAGCTCTTTGGCAATGATGATCCAATGGAGCCCTGCCAAGACAAGACAGTCACCCTCACCCCCATGTACACGGATGCCACCTCGTCGCCCATCACCCGGCTCACGCGCCGCAATCCCGCTGCTGTCTGTAGTGGTGGATTTGAGAGGGCAGGGGAGGAGGAGTGCTGCCACAGCGTCTCCCTTTCTGCTTGCTGAGCATATTCAGCTAGACAGGCGTCCCTGGAGTGGGCCAAGAAGCAGATGGCTGGGGACTCGATCTCCCATCAGCGTGAAAACAGGAGCGCCGCGGCCCATCCTCTAGAGCTTCATCAGCCACCCTGTCACACACACACCTCTCTTCCTCCACCCCTTTTAATTTGTTGTTTTAAAGATCTGCCTGAGGATATTCGGTGGCTTATTGATGTTCCTCCTCCCTGCGGCGATACAGCAGAACTGTTAACAGGTGTTTCAGAGACACCCCTCTGTTACAGCTCTACTTACTTGATCGGATGCGGGAAAATGATTTCCACAGCATTTCTTATCCCACACCCATGTGTTGTAGCACCAGTGTGAAAGAACAAAGGTACAATGACAGGAACCAAAATACGTCACTTTCAAAGAGTTTTCACGGCTTATTCTTCTTTGGCAGCATGTACAAAGTGTTAAAATGTTGCTTGGGAAACCATATGCATCAAACACAAATCCCGGCACTGGATTTCATATGGATTAATATGATTGTGACAAAAATGCCCCTCAAACACAATAAACCTGCCACAATGGGAAAATAGCACGGTATACATGTTTCTGATTAATGGAAATATGGTTTAATAATTCACCTGACATGCCTGATGGAAGATATGCTCATTTTTATTTACTCGAAATGTTAGCTGCAGGCCATGGCTTAGAAATGATCTCAGCAAAAACATAAAACAGGGAAAAGCAGAACGTCAATAAAACTGGATAAAATAGATGGAGCCTTTTGCCATGGTAACAGATGTGACAAAAATAACAGTTAAAATTATTGTTATTACACTGAAATTATAACAAATTCATTATAGAATTTGGGGGTGGGAGTACATTATATTGGCTCCTTAAATGAGAATGGTCAAGCTTTTTTAAAAAAAAACAAGTTTTTATTATATATATATCTTATATAGATAGATACACCCACACAACACACCCACACACACACACACAAAGTACATATAATCCAAAACCTATCTAGTGAGCAATTGTCTGGCAGAGATAAATATTGTTTTGGTGTGTAATGCGATTTATGTCAAGGTTGTTTGTTTACACTGCCAGTGGACGCATGACTCTCTCCATTCTCTCACATATCAGTGTGCCAAACTGATTCATATGCTTGTGTTGTTCCCGAGCAAAAATAGACCTTCGTTCATCCTTTCTGAAGAACAAAATGTGCCAAGCATATTTATTCGTGCAGCTTCAAAACACAACCTTCACCTTTGTTACATTAATTTGACGTCCCAAATAACCACAAAAATTAGAATATTACACTGCATACCAACCACCGAGGTGCAGAGGATGTTTTCACACCAAAATCATAATTTTGCCACCAAAGTCACGTTTCCTCCATTATTCATGCACACACACTCATTCAAACGGTCGGCCAGCATCGTGCACTGACAAGAAGATTCTACCACGCAGCCATCAGCCTTTATCGTCCATCCACGCTGGAACATTCTTTCAGTCATAGCATATGCCCTGATTGCACATGATGCTATTTATTTGTGCGATTTCCACAAGTCCTTCCCAGAACTCCTCTAAACAAGACTGGCTTGTCCTAGTTCAGTCAAACATCATCTCTCAGTGGGGAATACATTTAAATATCAAAAAAAGACCGTAAGACACGCTCCTCTTCTGCTAGAGGATTAAACTTCAGAATTCTTGTTTGACTTGGCACCCAAAGTTTTCATAATTTAACATCAGGGCTACAGAAATGCTGATGAGGCACATGCAGCCCGGCTGAACAAATTAACCTTTAGCTGCTAGTGTGAGATTTGGGGAAGATCTGCAATTACATCACCGGAGCAGCTCTGAGATAACGTTAACTAACTTTTTATAATTGTTAAATCCTGGACAATTTGCAGTTAGGAGAAAAACAGGCTGAAAAGGGGTGACAGTAGACAATGTGTTCTTGGATCCATCACAACCCCCAACCGTAACTATAGAATTAACTACTGAATGTAGTTAGTCTAAGTGTAAACCAGTTTTTTAACCTTTTAAAGGCCACAATGCAAAAACATACATTATGATACTTACACTACAAAGCAATTACAATGAATTATTTCAGTAATATACTTGAACATTACATTTAACACACATAAATCATTTAGTTAAAATTTAGATTCTTAAATTTAGCTTTGGTTGATGTAACTTATTAGTCTGTTTTTGTGTAATAAAAAATTTAATATGTCCACAAAAGAATAGTTAAACACAAACCTAATGTCTGATGGGTTGATGTAAGTGTTGTTCCAAGACCAACAACATCAGGCAAAGCACACATTACAGTCCAGAGCCAAATGCTACTTCCGAAAACAAATGCATGGTTTCGTAATGGATGTAACATTTTAGCACAGCAAATTTTCTATTTGCAATTCATGAGTGACCAACATGACCTTTCAGTATATTCATGATTAATGATGTAAATCATTATAGCTCAGTTCAAAAGAATCAATGAATTCCTAGGCCTTTGCACAAGCACTGTCTTCAAATTTGTCACAATAAGGCTTTGCAGACTAATCCTGCTCCCTTTACCATATGAACCATTTGATCCCAATTAGAATTAGCTAATTATCAAGATGGAAAAGTATGGCATTTTTGTCGACAGATAATCTCCAAAGAGCTTGCAAAATATTGTGTATAAGCTGCACATTTATTTTAATTAATGTCCAGGTCAAGAAGCCAAATTTAGCCAGATTTCAAATATAGATTGACATAAGAGAATGCATCCAAGCAGTTTGCAAAGAGATTCTCAGAGATCTGTAAAATATAAAAATGCATCTTTTAAAAGCAAACATCAAACATATATAAGATAATACAGAAGATACAGGTTTTGATACGGAAGATTGACGATTGAATGACACAAGTTTTGACTAACTGTCCAACTATTCGGAGATACAGTAATGTCATAAGGAATAATTCATGAATGAAAAATCTGTCATCATTTTACTCACCTTCATGTACCCGACATTCCTCAAAATATCTTCTTTTGTATTCAACAAAAGAAAGAAACTCATACAAGTTTGGAACAACATAAGGGTGAGTAAATGATTTATAGAATTTTACTTATTATAGATATAATATATATATATATGATATATAATATATATATATCTATATATATATATCTATATACTGTATATATCATGGTGCCAAATGGTTTTGTTGAACAGAACCCCCCCCCAGCATAGAAAGTGCCTAAATATGGCTATGATGCCACAGGACATGACACCAATCTACGGCTTCTGTTTTTCATAAACAGTAAATAAATGAAATAGTGTATGCATTGTTGTATTGGTCAATCTATGATGTTTAAGTCAAACATCTGTCCAAAGATTAAGTTCACCAAAATTAAACTTTGGAAGTTCTTCATGCACTTTCATTTCTTCCCTCGTTCTTGTATGAGCGCAAGTCTGGCGTGACCGCACCATATTAATTCTGACAGAACATGTGAATGTCAATGACAATATCCTACTTTTTATAGTGCTCCCTGTTCGCTGTTCATAAGAATCAGATATTCTGTAAGAGCGAAGTTACATAGCATGGCCTGAGATTTGGGTTAAAGATGACAGTGATCAAGCATGGGAATAGTTTGACAGCATGGGGACTGAGACAGCGGAAACCAGAGGGAGAATCTTGTGTTCTCCTAATTAAAGTTTGTTCCTTTCAGCGCTGTAATCAGACCCTTTAATCTCTGTTTGAATCGCCTCTGACAGTGGCTGGCGGGCACACGTCAGCTGCGTTGGTTTAAGGCCTCTGATTTATCAAACAGACCACTAGTGGCACTTCCGCAATTTCCCCCGAGGCAATCCTTCAGAGAAGTTGTCAGCTTCAATATTGCGGCTCGCTCCATGACACCTTACCGGTTTCAGCTTTCCTTGGATTCTTCAAACGCCGCTGTAAATATGGAACGTTTTACCCACAATCACGATGTCTCTCGCTACAGCTATCACGTGTCCGTTCCAACCGCACACTGACACAGTGTGTGAGGTTTGGAGCGCAGCCATCGATTCCTACGGCAAAAAAAACAAAACAAAACAAAAAAAAAAAAAAAGTTGTAACCTACACAATGCCAGAAGGTGTATTTAAGCAGTTTTACATACTACTTGTTGCAGCTATTTTTGTGCTTCTTGCAAGTAACCTAGCAACAACAGAAAGTAAAGAAATTATAGTAGTCAAGAGAATTCAACTGATCAGCAGCCGTCAGGGTTGTTTTTTGTGCTATCCTTCATACGAGTGCATTTTATTTCATTACACATGAGTTGAGATTCAAATGAAAAGCGAATTACAGCCTGACAAAGTGGCACTGTCTCATAAACTTTAAACACAATCTTCTTTAATATACACAGAGTCTAAATGTCCACATGGAGGGAAGAACAGAAAACCAAATAGCGCTGAGAAGAATTAAAAGACTTCTACTCAATTTACATTGAGTTGACATGCAAACTATACATTCAATACTTTGTTACTGAGTATTTCACACACTGATAGTGAAATTAATAATTTTATTCTGCAAGGATGCATTAATATAAAAGTGAGTGAGTGAACTATACACATTATTTCAAATAAATGCTTTATATTTATATTTAGTAAAGAATCCTGAAAAACACTGAAAAAATATTAAACAGCACAATTGTTTTCAACATGAAAATAAGAAATGTTTCTTGAGCATCAAATAAAGCATATTGTGACACTGATGACTGGAGTAATGACTGATGACGTTCAGCCTTGCATCAAATATATTCAATAGAAACATTTTATGTTTAATTGTAGTAATATTTGGCAATAATACTTTTTTCTACTGAAATCTTTGAGCAATAAAGTCGCCTTGCGTAGAGATTCTTTTCAAAATCATAACCAACAAAGAGAATGAATGACGAAAGAAAGAAAGAAAGAATGAAAGAAAGAAGAAACAAACAAACAACAAATAACCAAATAATAAATAAAATAAACTTATTCCTCTGTATTTGACGTATTTACTTTTTGGAAGAATTCCCACCAAAAATAACACACAAATGCACTTATCCTCATGACGTTCCAAACCTGTATGACTTCCATGAAACACTAAATGAGAAGTTTATTAGAATGTCTGAGCTTCTCTTTTCCAAACAATGAAAGTGAAATGGAACCAGGGGCTTTGAAGAACAAAAAAGCAACATAAAACCATATGAGCCATGCATTATATTCCAGGGGTTTTAAGCCACATCATAATTGCCTATTTCCATTTTCTTTGCATGAACTATTCCTTTAAGTAAAGTTTTACAGACCAGTGCTGGGATAATAAGCATATACTGGACATAAAAATACAGATCTGTCAATTGCAGAGCTTGAGAATGATGTTAAATGATTTATATGCAGTGGAAAGCTTGTTGCTAAAGGTGTTTCTGAGGTTAAAAATAAAGATGTTCTGCTGACAGAAACCAAGTGAACATTTTTAGCTGCGCTGGAGCTTAGTAGCATGAAATAAAGAGTGACTCAAGTCCAGCAGGGAGGATTATTTATGTATGCCAAAATTTTTGTTGATTTGGGACATTCTGGGGTAAAGAAAAGAGGTCTGCATAATATAAAAACAAGCGAGATGTCACAGGAGAGGCCAAACCTGTCTAATTAAAGAGGCTGTGTGATTTTAAATGCCACAGGTTTCTGGGAAAAGCAAGAGAGATCAAACTGACTCTTTGTGAGTGAAATTTCATCAATTGTCAGATGGAGAGTCTTGGACATATTTAATGTGAGCAGATCAATGAAATGCTATAACGCTGTGGCACATTATGCTTGGTGGAGTTCCTCTACGACAAGCTCATAAATTAACAAGCTCAAAGTCCTGACAGTTTCTGAAACACCTCCAATTTCACAGCTGTCTTCAAAACCTCTAAACGCAAACTACAGACACTGCCGAGCCCAGTAGGAATCAGATCTCTCTAGCCCACACAGCTGTCAGCAACAGTGCTTCTTTACAGGAAAATTAGACCTTTTATGATTTATTTAATTCATAATGGCATAAAAAACTGACATAGGCCTCGACAAAAACTAAAACTGGATTGCTCACCTCAGGAAAGTTTCACAAATTGCACAGCTTTACTGCTGCCTCTGTACCAAACGCTTTCAAATTTTATAGACTCAATTTGTGGATTGAATAAATGGGGTTTGATAGTTAATATTTGATTTTTCCTGTCAGTGAATAACAAGATTTATGTCTCCATAAACAAGAGAACAGAAAAAGCATTATAAAACCCTGGCATGACATTTCATAAACAACTATATAAAGATTTTACCCACGAGAAGCAATCGGAGCCATAAAGAACGAGCACAAAATCAATCTTTTTTTGTTTTAAAACAGCCCCAGTATAATATAGCTGATGAATAAACGTCCTTTACATTGGTAAACTCTCATATACAATGAAAATATACATTCAGCCACAATCCTGAGGTTCTTTCATGGTTAAACTGTATCGATTTGTTCATTCCTATGAAAATAATCCCCAGCATAGTATTTGATTGCCAATAGCCTTTGGGTGTAACGGAGTTGGGCAAATCCCATCATTAGACACTGTACAGATGAAAATTTAGACTTCAAACGCAACCATTAGGAGGTTTTTTTCTCACACAAATTGAGCTAGACAGCATGTTTCTGCTTCTTTTTTTCCGATTTTATGTGAAGGAAACTCTCAGTGTTAGAAAAGAACAGCGTTTGGTAATGGCCCTTCCATCACACTCGATTCCTCTACTCTGATCTCTGTCAGGCATTGTGTTTGATGATAAAGTGCGTTCATGTGCATCTCACAATATTGGATCCGGAGAAATGACTACAAAATTTTTATGAAACTATCTGCCATGTTCAAACCACTCAGATAGACCTCTCCGCTCCATGGGCTTTCAGCATCTTTCAGCCTGTGTTGTCATTCCGTTGCTTTCTATTGAAATCTCTAAATTGCTTTAACTGTGGGGCTGGGACGACGTCACTCACGACGTCACTCAATCTCGTCGGACATCAGGAACGCTCGGACGGAATTGCCAAGAAAAGCAAAGCAGAGTTGTCTTCAATTTACGAGACACGAATTTGTTATGAATCTATAACTCCAGGAAAGAGGAAAGTCATAAGATCTAAAATACATGCCTCAGTAGGGCTTCCAAAGGAGATAACACCCATATAAAATCTCCAATCTCCCTCTCAGGCCCTGTTAACGACAGAGGCAGTTTATTGATGAAGAACTGATGTCGCAAACCGATAATTTAACTGGTTTCATTTTTATCACCCACCTCCTAGCAATTACTGTGACCTCTTTTAAGAGCTCTCTGTGCTGTGGGCTAATTGCTTGCAGAGGACAGAGGAAACACTTTCAAATTAACCAGATCTTCGCATTCTACATCAATTTAACCAAGACACTGTTTACACCTGGTATTAAGATGGAGTGATTTGATCACAAGTGGTCAGCCGAGACGTATCACTGTTTACTCCTGCATTAAGACGTGATCACTTGCGACTTGTGTTTTGAGGGAAGGGTCTCTGATATAGTGACTAATGCATTACTTATGCCAGTATGTTAGTGCAAGTAAAGAAAAAGCTCAAAGAAAGAAAAAGAAGGTTAAAACCCATCAACCTTCTGATGTGGTTTGTGTGATCGAATAGTAAAATGTTTTAGACCTCTTTAGCTCTTTTCACTTATGAACAGATGATCTGAAACAAATCTTAAAAGAAGGTGCACTGTACATGGGGTCACTGTGTTTAAATAACAGGTAACACGCTCTTCCTAAAATGTAAATAAGCTACATATTTTCATGTAGAAAATCCCATATACACTATTCAAAAGTTTGCAGTCGGTAAGATTTTTTAATGACTTTGAAAGCAGCCTGCTCACCATTGCTGCATTTATTTGAAAAAAAAAAGAAAAAAAAAAAGATGAAATTTCAGATACTGAAATATTATTAAAATTTACAATAACTGCTTTCTTTAGTTTATTACCACTGATGGCAAAGCTGAATTTTGAGCTGTCATTACTCCAGTCTTCAGTGTCACATGATTCTTCAGAAATCATTCTAATATGCTGATTTAATGTTCATAAAATATTTCTTATTATTAATGTTTAGAACAGTTGTGCTACTTAATACTTTTGTGGAATTTTGGGATTACATTCTTTTTTCAGATAATTTTTTTAGGATTCTTTGATGAATATAAATTTCAAAATAACAGCATTTATTTGAAAGAGAAATACTTTGTAGCATTATAAATGTATTTACTGTAACTTTTGATTAATTTATTGTGTCTTTGCTTACTGCTTAAAGCTTACTGACCCCAAACTTTCGAAAAGTAGTGTCAACTGTGGGAGAAAAATATTATAAAGACAACATACTGTAATTAATTGCTTCCACAATAAATAATTGGCTTTAATAGGCTACTGTCATTGTACCAAAGCCAATTGTTAAAATATTATTTTATTATGTTTTTTTATTATTACAGGCTGAGAATAATATGATAATTTGTCTTTCAGTTATAAACTAGTGGAGTAAACACAACAAAATATCCACTATTAATCTCATGATTTCTGACCACTCTTTATAAAACAGAATGAAATTATAATATTATCAAATTTTGTACATGTTAAACATATTGCATTTTGTTAAATATTTCATAAATATCTTAGGTGCACAATGCACATTTTACAGCTTTTGACAGCCCTAAAATTTTGCAAGTCCCTGGTAGACCCCAGTTAAAAAAACCCCTGCTCCAGCACACACCAAGATGTAAACATGCACATACTGTATACACACTGCAAGTTTCTAATTCTATTGTCTTCTCAGTGTCTGTTTTTCCATCAGTGTATCAGCATGAGACACGCAGTCATGTAACTATAATTACATATTCTGTGCTAATGAAGGGCTTTGGCAATTAAAGGGCTTAAACGAAAAGCACACACGTTCACAAACCAATGTGATGTGTCAAACAGATGCATTTTTCTGCAGTGTATTTGTGCAATGCTATAATACAAGGGTTAAATGTTTTGCTCAAATAGAGGGTGACTGTAGCAAGTGGAACCCATGTAACAATTATTAATTCTCTGCTGGTCAAGGGCTTATAGCGTCAAAATCTGCTGAGAGAGACATTCTGGGATGCAGCGCTTGGTTTTCAATTATGTAGTGCTGTGTTACACACATCATGAGTGACAGCAGGGGAGAGCAAAATTGAAATGAAACTCAACTTGCAACTTACTAGGACGAGCCATGAAAGCAACTCAAAGCAAAATTTCATTAATTAGATTTCTAATGGCCCACAGTGGGACTTGTCCTTGTTTCGCTCCATTCTGGCACATTTCTGGCACATTTTTTACAAGGAAATATATGTTCAAAAGTGCTTGACATTCATGCGATCAAAACAAACATACTGCCACTTAACCTCAGCCCAGAATGGAAGTTCATTATTCTCAAGCACATAAGAAAGTCGATAAGTCTGCCACACACAGCGGGGGAAATCATATTTCTTCCTTTATCCACAGAGTGCTTGAACCGAATGAAAAAAAACCTGTGATGAAATATCCCGGGTGAATGGATCATGGGAAAGGACTGACAGGTCAATGCTCTAGTAGACACTTATTCAGGAAGAATACTTCTTCTGAAAGCTTGTTTCTTTTCCTAATGCTTTAATTTTGTGTCCCTGACCACAGATTGCACCGACCCGCATGCTAATTTAAGAGGAAATAAATACACGCTGCTTATCTGGTGCACACAAAAGCAAGTTCAAGGCACCTCACAAATCATGTTTCAGAAGGGAAATCATGTTATGTATCAAAGCTGAACCTGTTTTTACTGGAAGGAGGAGGTTTTGCTTGTAAACAGCCCACTGTTTCTCCCTCATCCATGAGTCATAACACGAGAGCACCAGAAATACTATTATTATCAATGTGATAGCGAAAACAGAGAAGTCTAGGATGACATAATGTGGTATAAAAAGAAAAACATTTCCCCTCCATTCTGCATCCAGGCATGTTGCAAAAATTCAAGGACCTGTCAACAGAGGGCACTGTAATCTATGGTACAAGGCCACTGTCACCAGAACAGCTATAGTCCCCTGGAGTTACACATCTTTTCCTCCCAACTGTTTCATCTATTTGTGAATTGGAATATGGCATACAGGGACTGCATGAACAATTAAGCTTCAGATGTGAAAATTGAGCTGCCGATAAAAATCGATAGAAAGCAAAATGAGTTGAAAAAGAGCTGACTCTCATTAGATTGCTCCATGCTCGGGGAAAACACGACCCAAATAAAGATGCATGTGTCTCCAAAACTGAGAAAAATGCATCTATTCTTAGAAACGTGGTGAAAATGTATTGCTTGTCTTGCAGATAATAGAATTTGCTTGCATTGCTCATGACATCCCTGTTTTGAATGGCTGTTGTTGACTGGGAATGATATATCCCAGTGTACGATGGGAACAAAGATTATGGTAACCGGAATGTTTCTGTTATTTACCAAATCTTGACAAATATTTCCAAATGCTGCCTGTCATTCTGACAGTTATAAAGAAAACCATGCAAATGTGGTATGTCAAGAAACACACAAGAATCAATGAAAATCCAGCTACATCCAAACAAATAAATGGCTAGAAGGCCAGATTTTCAGTGAATTTTTGTTGAATAATGCCTTTGATCCTCTAAGCTATCATATGGCTTCAGAGCTTGGCATCTTGTAAACGGGTCACATGAACACTTGTATGATAATTTAATGGTGCTTTTGTCCTTTTTGGAGCAGCCAGTCTCTTTTGTTGTATGAGTTTTTCAGCAGCCGTCTTCTAATATGCTGATTTACTCCTCAAGAAACACATTTTTTATTACTATCAAAGTTGAAAATAGCTGAGTTGCTTAATATTTTTGTGGAAACTTTTTTTTTTCAGGATCCTTTGATGAATATAAAGTTCAAAAGAAACGCAATTTATTTGACAATATTATTTTTTGTAACATGTAAATGTCTTTAATTTAATCATCCCATTGAATAAATTATTAATTTTTTATATAAAAGTTAAAATAGTAAAATAGCATTGAATATATATCAAATCCACATACACATATGGAATGGCACAAACCTATGAAGCTAATACAAATAAAAAAATGACAGATTGATAATGATCATTTGTATCGCAACTTCTAGATAGGAAGGCTCATGTTGAGAGAAAGTCCTGTCTATTTATCCTCCATTAGAGGCCAGGATTTAGTACGTGTGTGTGGGCAGAGATTTGAGAGACTGGGGAGAAATGGTTGTTGTTGACCAGTAATCTCTCAGCGCCTGATCAATTTAGGAAACCTCGGCTGATGTCCCCTGACAGCTGTGGCACCAAAGCGGCTTGGAAACTCTCTGAATGCAAAGCCTGTTACAGTGGAGCTGCGTATCAGACACTGCAGATGGAGGAAAAGCCTTATCTTCAGAGACGACTCAGGTTTGCACCTTCAACAACACAGCAAGTTTCTCACAGTCTGCAACTGCTGTTAGAACTCAGACGCACTGAGTCTTACTATTGCAAAGGACTCAATCATCAAACAACATGACCCACATTAAAATCATCAATCATGAATACATCCGCTGAGCCCATCAATGTTAGAAATAACTGATTTGAATTCAAACTCCCTCCACTGGTGTTAACAGCAAAACTTTGGTAAAATACAGTGGACAAAAGTTTCTCTGGCTAAAGCCCTGATAATGGGGACATGCACTGATAAACGGGAATTGTTCTACAATATGTCCTTGAAAGAAATGTGCCTTGACCTGTTTTATCCCCAAGTGTCAGAATTCAAATAAGTATTCCTGGGCTCCGAGACAGTTTTTTGACATGCGCACCGGATGCCTGTCACCAGCTACCATCACAAATATGTTAATGGAGACAAACAAAGGAGAATCAGCATGTGTTAAAGCACAAGTATTTACTCACCCACATGTTGTTTCAAACCTATAAAGGACAAAAACATCATAAAAGAACACAAAAGTGGTTCATATGACTCATGCACTACATATACATGTCTTTTGTAGCCATACAATTGCTCTATGTGATAAACGCACATAAATTTAAGTCATTATTCACTGAAAATCACAGAGGTCACCATTCACTGTGTAGAAAATCTGTGATTAAAAACTCCTTTTGAATTTAACAGAAGGCAGGCATACAGGTTTGGAACATCATTAGAGAAAAAAAACACAAATGTGAACTATCCCTTTAAGAGACAGGCATATGCTTCTGTTGTAGGACGAAACGTGGGGAGACCTGTGTGGTAAACATTTTAACAGCAATAGTAACCTTAACGTCTCCAGCAGTCATTCTACCATTAGCACAGAGTGGGTGGGGTGCGAACAGCACGTGCCACTTCCTGCGAGACCCATCCCTCTTCACAGCGGATGCTTGTAATCCCTGTGTTGAGTCCAGACGGTCATGCCACGGTACAACACTGCTAGCACAGATTGAGCCAAAACACACAAGCACGCTCTCCACACTTCCTGCCATTTGGCCGTATATGTTACGTAACTCCATATTCAGGGTGCAAGACTGGATGTATCACAGTTAATAAGAATAATCAGTCTGTAAAGCCATAAATTGAGAAGCACTGGCAGGTGGGACGCAAAATTGAGTACCAGTGTTCAATAGATAATAAAATGTATCAATAAATCCTTTGTGACATTGTGTCATGTGACCTGTTAAAGACACCAGCAATTCATATTCCATGTTAACCAGTTAACCATTTGCAAAGACGTATCAGTGAAATGACATTTCAATTCTTAATTCGTTGAATTTAATGTTTCAGTAGTGTGCTGATTGTTACTATTGTGATAGAGCATTATACATCATGAAATGTACCACAATGCATTACTGCTTCCAAGCATCTTAACAATTCAAGATCATTCTGTGAATGAATGATTGACACATTAACAGAATTTAATGGATGCACAGTCACATGTGTTCATGCATTGTCTATTTTGTATTGGATAAGCCACATTCAAAGCCGATCAGAGAGGGTGAAAACTATCCACTCTATTTAGACAACATTAAAATTCTATTTAAGTACGCGTGAGCAAGTGTGTGTGTTATGATAAGTTAAAGCGTTTGCATCTATGTGTCTGCACTATAATTTCTAATGACATGCTTGGAGCCGCACACCCCTGTGGCTTACGGCTGGAATGCATGGGACTGCAATGGCGGCCACATTATTTTGTAGCGTGACGAAGTGGTTCTGCCACACTGGCTAATGTGGCTGTGCTTTCCTGTGAAGTGCTGATGACGGGGCAGCTCCCGTTCTTCTGTCCCCGGACAAAATTCTCCTGGTCAGTCATGCTTTTTCTCTCTCGCTCTTTCTGCTGCTCTTGCATTAATAAAGCATACAGTGAAGATTTTCAAAGCTTCCACTTCTGCCAGTGAATGCATGATTTTGAAGCATTTTTTTTTGTTACTGGCCTGAGAGGGAAGTTCAGGTCAGTCTTTCAATACTACAGCCCGCAGATGCAGAAACCACATGCAGATCTCGTGACGAGGGTTGCATGAATTAAGTGATATGTCCAGAGATATGATATAACTTCAAAGTATATTTAAAGTGTGGAGGTGTTAAAGTGGTCCACATGCCAAGACCAAACACAACGCACAAACAAGATCTCCTTAATATCTCAACCCTTTCACCTAAACAGCAACTAGATAGAAAAGACTTATAGTATTTCTCCTATAGATTTTCATTAGATTTCAATGATGTCTCACACTGTCCTCAAATTTGGCTGCTCAGACACCAAAAATGATTTCTCTGAGCTTACACATTTCTGCTATAATTCTGTATATAAATATACAGAATGATGAGAAAATAATTTATCATCATCTAATTTGCATCTATATTAATATAAAGAATTACACACATCTGAAAATAAACCCTGCTAATAGAGAATGTTCTCAGAACTTTGGCTTTAAACAACTTTGTGAAATCTGTTTATGAACAAATGTTCTTCCAGTAACATTAATAGAATGTTTGCCTAAAGTTATCTGGTCTTTCATAATGCCCTCAAAATGTTAGCATAAAAACATTATTTATACATCGTTTATGGAACTTTTGTTGAATTTTTAAATGTTTTTATTTGTTTCAGAGGAAATTCAAAAGCAACTCTTCCATAATCTTTGCAAAATTATTAAATGGAATGTTCCCTTAACATTTGTTTATCATTGAAAAACACATTTTTAAATCATTTTAAAAATGAACGTTTTGAACATTCAGAGAACATATAACATTTTCAGAACTTAATGGGAAAACTATAGCTAAATGTTCGTAGAACACATTTTGTTTCATCTGGGAAGTTGATACTTATATGAACTATAACTGAAAATCTCACTGAGACTCCAGAGCGATGAATGAACAACCTCCCAGCAATAAAATTGTCATGTGCTCAGAGAGCTTTACCGTAGATTGTATTTTTAATCTCTTTTTCTCCAAATCTGGGACAGTGGGCTTTTCACCATCTGGGACAAAAGAATCGCCATTGTGGCTGTGACTGAATGACCGGTTTATGATTATCACACTGAAGTAATTAACAGCACTCCATGTGGATTATTAAGTGGTACTTTGTGGAGGTTAATTAATTGCACTGTTCTAATTACAATGTAAATTAAAACTGCAAAAAACAATGAGCATTTCCATGAGAGTGTAATCAGTCAAAAACCATACACACCAAGATAAAAATATTTCTAAATAAGGGACACATGCAGTGTACTGAAAGAACCTTATTCACATCAAATAATTCACTGTCGCCCTGATTTAGATCCCAAATAAATGTTACTAATTTGCTTGCGCAATCTAACAAATTGTGTGTGTGTGCACTCTGTGAACGTACTGTATTTAATTAAGTATAACTGCATACAGTATAGCCCAATTAGCAAATAGTTTCGACACACCCATATTTAAATCAGGATTTTAGTTTTATGAATTCGGGATGACAACAATGTATATTCAGTAAGGATTTCACGTTTTAGAAGAAATGTTCTAAACATTTCTGCTTACAGAAAGTTCATGAGAAATAATTGTTAAATCTCACCGTAGTCTCTGTTCTCCGCTTGCAATGACAGCAGCCATGCTCCACGTGATTCAGATTAATACTTGCCTTTTGGTCATATTAATTTGCACACGCCATTTATGAAATGACTTTCAGGGTTGATAAATCGATTTGCGGCTGCAATTTAATCTTGCATTGACACCACCCTTTATTTCGCACTTTTATAGAAGCACACCCTAAATTACATATTCATTAAGACAAGCCAACATAATCTGACAAAGGCATTCCACTTTGCTCAACTGAAAGGCCAAAATCTTAGATTAGCTTGGACAGCTTGGACAGTTTTAGTGCAGGTTCCTAAATTTGCACATACTTTTATTAGGGCTATCAAAACTAAAATTGAAAAAAAATTAGGAGAACTCATACACTCTTGAAAATAAAGGTTCTTTATTGGCATTGGTGGTTCTATGAAGAAACTTTAATATCCATGGAACCTTTCCACTGCACAAAAGGTTATTTATAATGGATACAAATTCTTTATAACATTTAAATATTCTTCACACTAACAAAAATGATTCTTTTATGAACTCTTCACCGAGAGCTTCTTTGGGGAGCCCAAAATGTATCGCATACGCATTTTTAAGAGTGCACTTAAACATATTTGAGAATCTGTCTGGAGGGCCAGACAGAAACTCAAACTGAATAGAGAGATTTATATTTCACTGAGAGATTTTCAGGGTCTCAGGTGTCTTTATCTTGTTGCATCATGGGTATTTCACATATGCACTCTCTGTTGAGAACAGTCCTCTCAATCTGTCCCCAGACCTCTGAGTTACAGTCTCTTCCTGTTTACTGCTCCCTTGCGGGCACCTTATGGACTTGCTGAGGCTTTAACCATTTACAACATAAAAGACACAGCTAGTGATGATGGAGCTCTAAACCTCGTCATTCTCAGTCTCTTTAGATCCTGCACTTCAGATGGGTTCATCTATCATCTTGCCAGGCTCTGGCTTTCCCTCCTGAAACACAGTTTCCGACAGCAGACGAGCAGTATGGAAGAGGTTAATCAGAGCAGTGAAGCCAGGCACCACCTGTGATTCCCATGCAGTATTTCGCTGCGCCTGGAAATTTGGGGGCTGTCATCAGCGCTATTCATGAAAGCTGGCTTGCCACGGAAAGAGCCTTTTATGAGGGACTGATCAAGACTTGGCAGAGGGAGTGGATACATACTTAGCCCCCTTCTGCGTCTCTGTCTGTCTTTTTGTGTCTCTCTCTTTTTCTCTCGAGTTCTTTGAGGAACATTCGAAGCTCTAACGCAGTGGTGAGGCCACATAAGGGTCAGTTCGGCTCTGGTCTACCCAGACTGATGACCGCTCCACCTAGTCAAAGCTGTTGGAATATACTAATAATTACACAAAGAAATAGCTCACATTGCTCTAGTGCATATATGCAAATCTGTTGATCTGACAAATGGTGGGGGTCTGTAAGATTTTTAAAATATTTTTGAAATTTTACTACAATTTAAAAAATATGTTTTTAAATTTAATTTTAATGTAGTTTTTTATATATGGTGCTCAAGTAACATTTCTTTTTCTCATCTGTTTCATATCTTTTTATGGAAACAGTGATTTTTTTTAAGATTATTTAATGAACAGAAAGATCAAAAGAACACCATTTATTTGAAATGGAAATCTGCTCTAACATTATAAAAAAGTCTTACGTCCTTTGGAACAGTCAGTGTTTCCTTGCTTAATAAAAGTATTAATTTCTTTCAGAACTTACTGACTCCCAAACTTTTGAACACTACTTGGTTTGTCAAAGGTCTATTTTATTCATATAACACAAGCTTGGTGGCAAAATCCTATTTTCTGCAGAATAAAAAAATAACATTTATTGGTTTGTCAGTTATGATTACACAAATAATTATGAAAATAATTATAAGTGTATCATATCTGCTATCATTTTAATATTGATGTGCCTCTACAATAGGCCTATCATTGAATTGTTCAGCTTTACAAAACTGTAAAGTAGAATAAGCATTAACAACATGCACAGTAAAAAGTACCTAAATTAGAGCAGACTCATTTTCTGTCCTTATCACTGCTTAACAAAACCTTTGTGTCTTGGACATTATGATTGCTCTCATTTAATTACCCAGTATGCTTCGTCTCTCAATGTAGCCCACTGTGCTCTGTTCAGGTTAGGGCATGATCCAAATGAGCATATGATGGACAGGCATCCATCATCATAAAATTTCCCATTAGCAATAAATGAGCTAGGTTTTATTGACTCATTATGGTCATTTACCAACCTGCTCATTTTCATTCCTAATAAACAATGGCTTACAAACACACCCCTTATTTCTAATATATAATGCCTATCCCATAATCTACTTGCCAGAAAAGTGTTATTTTTAGGATAATGTCCATATACTGAAAATGATGTAGGATTTACTTTGAAATGTTCCTCTAGTTTACGATGTAACCATGGTTCCCCAGGAATGAGACGCTGCGTCGAGAATTTTTGATGGACAAGTAACAATTGTTGTCTCAAAGGTTTAATATTTATCATGCAGGCAACATTTGAAATATAAAGTGAATGAGAAAAAAACCTACTGTCACGTGTTGGGCAGTAGCCCCACAGCTGATTAACACTGTAGTCTGTCTCAACAGAACAAAGAAACAGAACACCATAGACGTTGATTGTGTTCATCAGTTTTGGTACAATCTGCATACCATTTTTTCTCATAAAGAAAAGGAAACTGACATGGGCGCCCAAATGCATTTCCATCAATGGTATACAATTCTGTAAATTAAGTTGTAGAGTTTGTAGATCAGTTATTTGAACCATCATTTATAGTGCTTGTGAAATGATCAGATTATGCACAAAAACATTACATTTGTAATCAAATTAAATACACATTTACATTTGCAATAAAATGATAAAATATTCATTTAATCATCCAGTTAAATATTAAATAGTACAGGTGTTGGAAATCCCTTTCTACTCAAAAATTGATATAATAAATCAGTTGCGTTGGTTTCAAGGGTAGTATATAACAACAAACCAGTTCCTGGCTACCTGACACTGTGAGAAAGAGATTTGCAAATATTAGGAAATATCCAAATATGGATGCAGCAATTGATTAACCAGAATAAACTATTATAAATAGACGTGTAGCAGTACCCCTGCAGCTACTGTACACAGGTTTCAAGGGTGCTTGGGAATGATTTGATTTTGTTTTTTAAAGCCTGTAAAACAGAACTGATGAACTGATTTTTAATAAATTAAATCAGTGTTAGGTATTTTTTTTTGTGATTGCATCCAGGGGCCAGTTACACATAAACATAACCACTATTCAGACTTCCCAAGCCAAGGAATAATCGGTCTAACTATTCAGATTCAAATCTGTTTTTATGCAACTGACTTGGAAAAAAATGTATGACCAGTCTTGAAGAAAAAAAACAAAAACAGATGACTAACTTGTAAGACTATAGTCTAAGCTGTTTATGCAATGGCCACTGATCTGTTGAAAAACTTGTGAAAGAAAAACAAGCTTAGCCGTCTCATTAAAGGGAGAAGCAACTTGAGACTTCACCCAGAGTTTGGATTTATAATTGTTTAAAATTCATTATAATGGGTATTTGAATAAAATAATGATATTTATTTTATTAATAATGAGCATAATATTAGTTAGGGTAAGCATATTCTAGAGACTTACTAATGAGGACAAAAAAAGGGTAAGAATCAATGTTTTGTTTCACCATTAAGCAGTGAAATAACTGTTGTTTTTTACTTCCTGATTGAATAACAGACATTTTCATAGAATGAGAAAAAAACCCTGCATTGTCACTTTGACAATAAGTTCAATAGACACATACCTTCATAAGGCTTGGAGCAAATGCTGTTTAATTTTCCTTGAATTGTCCATTTGCTCTTCGTTCCAGTGTCTTTTGAGATCACTGGCACACCATTATCATTAACAGCCAGATACAGAGACTCGTTCTTTAGGCCAAGCAATGCATCATTGTGGCATTCCCACTTCTGCAGAACATTGTCATCTTCACAAATCAGCCACTGCAGTTTTTTGCCCACTGTTCTACTTCCTACTCCAAGGCATTTCTTTGTGAACGTGTTCAAAATGCTATGCTTTGAAGTCCAGCGAAACTGTTGTGAGTTACTGTATGGGTCACAGTTGGCAAGCCGTTCCAGGGAGCTGGTCATGCATTTGTTATAATTCACATTATATATTAGAAAGTTTCCTCCTGCACAAAAATGTGATGAGATGATGCAGCATTCAGTTATTTACACACAGATACAATGTACTATATCATAATTCTTTTTTTCACAATAAATAATACTATTTGCTACAACAAAATGTATGATTATTATTGTCATTCATTTTTCAGTTTGATTAAAGAAAAAAAAAGACATACCTGACTGTGCAAAGCAGTTTGATAGATGTAATACGAGTAATATAACTACTGTTACTATTATTTTCATCTTGATCCAAAATATATTTTGCGCTGCTCCTAGGTTCATTCCAGTGTCATCCTCTGTCTTTGGCTGAGATTCTGCAGTCTCACATTTGCTCATGCAGACCTGCACTTTAAACTGGTTCGATTGTTCCAATCAGAAGCACATCCTGTCACATGTCTTTTTCTTCAAAACTGTTGAAACACTAACGTCACACGTCACACGTCACACGGCTTCTTTGAAAAGAATGAGGTATCTTCTCAATTATCGAAAATATGGTCTTAGTCAGCTTGTTTTGTGAATTTTGGTGTGAATAAGTGTTTTGGTTTGGGTATTCGAGTAACACAGATCATTTTGGTACTACACGATGTTTATTCATGCCAGACCTGTCCTATAGTCACTGTCACCTCCTAAATCACTGAGACATTCCCTCTTCCCAGCAATGGTTCTGCCCTGTCAGCAAACACAACAATAGCTGTACAACAAAACTGAATTACACTTCAAATTTATGATCTGAATGCAATTTCCTGTTATGCCTTGTACTCATGTTCCTGGACATCCTGTGTAAAAACTTGTGGTGACAGCAATTTACCACATAAGAAAATATGTTAAGGTCATGCCAGCCCTAATACTGTTAGAACTGTTACTGTACTGTCTGTGACCCGC
>JADLZN010009796.1:0-26212 GCA_018155175.1 Sinocyclocheilus anophthalmus
GGATAATTTCCCATGACCAAAGAGGCCTGCCTGCTTTTCTCTTTCAAACACGCTGGATTTCCATTTCAAACTAATGGCTTTAAGTGCATACTGGATGTCGTGTGTTGTGCGTCCTCTGTAACCCTGGTCAAAATCTGCTGTAATTATAAACAATTTTCAGTTGCATATTTTTTATAAAGACGCTTATGGATTGCCAGGGTCATATGCATTGTAGAGCACAATAACAATGGAAATACTTTAAACATTTTTCCACATGTTTTTTACAAAACAGGCATCAGTATAATAGGTTTTGGTTTTACCCTTAAAAATATATTGAATAGAATAGAATAGAATATTATCATATATTGTCTTGCCAAATGCTATTAGTTATTTAAAACTCAAACTGAAACTAAAATTAAAGCCATTACAAATTATTATTACTTAAAATAAAATATATATAAAAAAACATTTATCTCAGCTAGTTTCCAAGGCAACATTTCTCACTGCAACTTAGTTTAACTTGATGCATTACAATAAATAAAACTGAAATAAATTGAATAAAAACTATATAGATGTACAGTATTAAAAAACTATTAAAAACAGGCAAAAATTACTAAAACTTGAAAATGAAAATGAAAAATATTTAAAACTAAAATTAAAAGTGACTCAAAATATTAATAAAAAGTAGTATCTCAATGGTACTACAATAACACTGGCAAATACAACTCAGAATTGTGCTTGCAACCAAATAATTGTCATAATTACTGATAGACTCCCATTGCACATCAACTGTGCTGTTCTTCCAAGTCAGTGTCGACTTGCGATTTCGAGAATTTGCCAAAATCTGTTGCACATTCACAGTCTGAATTTCCACACAGAGAAGGGCTCTGTTTGAGTGCCAAAACACAGCCAAATGGACCAGGATCCCCTCGAAGGCTTAGCATACAAATGATGCTTATTTGAATGACTGCATTTAAAAACCCTCAGGACCCCGAGTGAATCAACAGTAATGCACTTCTTCATTCAGTCGATGCACTAGACCCCTCTTGGATGATTGGAGAGAGGAATCATGGGTCATTTGGTGTATTTTTGCCTTTTAATTTGCTTAGCATCTGTCCGCAGATCTAATTAATTAATTTACATAATCCACATGGGATATTCTATTTACTATAAGCAACTTTGCAACAACATATCAGCTAACTCTCATTCATTTCATTTGCAACTACACTAACTCTCATTAGAGTATTAGTAGACTGTTAAGTCAGGGTTAGGGTTATAGTTAGTAGCATAAGTTGACATGTACTTGCAAAGTTACTTACAGTCAGTAGAACGTCTGTTAGGGAACTATTAAAATAAAGTGTTAACAGATGGGTCAATGACAAAAAGGGGTTTTCAAGCATCAAAACAATAGAAGTTTAATACAGCTTAACATTTAGTTTTTCCTCCCGTACATTAGAATTCTGACCAGAAAAATAATGGCTGTCATACATTTTACCATGATTTAAAGAAGACACCCACTAAAATATCCTTCAGTGTAACAACAGTTAAAAATCTTGTCAGGCATATTTAGAACAGGAATTAATTACAATCCTGAGGTAAAAATTCAAAATGGAATGTTTTTATATTTAAAATACAGTTAGTTAGGAAACATCACACAACGTTTTCACCATTACAACTGTTTAATAGTTCTATAAACAGTTCAGTAAGCAAATACAATAATATTAGGTCACTTACATTTTAGGCAGAAACAGCGCATCTCACAGCAACCAGCCGATTCATTGCTGATTGATTCTGTGTTTTGAACGAATCGGTTGAGTCAAAATTTCATTAGCCCATGCATAAACATTTGATGAATCAGCCATTTGAACGAATCGCTTAAATGAACAACTCAGTAACTCACTCAATAAACGCTCACTACTGGCACCTACTGACGTTATAATTTAGTTGAAAAGTATCATTTCCACCATAATTTCTTGTTTGTATATTAAAAAAAATATTTAAAACAATCTCATAACATTATTTAATGCAGTTGTAATTTTGCAGTGTCATGGAATTTTAGATCAAAAAAGTTGTAAAAACAAGGACTTTGAAAAAGGGAAGTATTTAATGAGATTAGTGGGAATAGAAATAACAATTTGCACAAAAAACAAAACACCACACACACACCTATATAGTGGGTACGGAACGTATTCAGACCCCCTTAAATTTTTAACTCTTTGTTATATTGCAGACATTTGATAAAATCATTTAAGTTAATTTTTTTTTCCTTATTAATGTACACACAGCAACCCATATTGACAGAAAAACACAGAATGTTGACATTTTTGCAGATTTATTAAAAAAAAAAAAAAATATCCATGGTCCTAAGGTATTCCGACCCGTTGCTGTGACAATCATATACTTTAACTCGGGCTGTCCATTTCTTATGATCATCCTTGAGATGGTTCTATCCTTCATTTGAGTCCAGCTGTGTTTGTTTATACTGATTGGACTTGATTAGGAAGCCACACACCTGTCTATATAAGACCTTTCAGCTCACAGTGCATGTCAGAGCAAAAAATGAGGAACTCAGGAGGTCAAAGGACCTGCCTGCAGAGCTCAGAGACACGAAATTGATGGCAAGCACAAGATATGGCAAGGTTAACAAAAAATTTTCTGCTGCACTTCAGGTTCCTAGAAGCACTTTGGCCTCATTATCCTTAAATGGAAGAATTGGGACGACCAGAACCCTTCTGAGCGGCCTTCCGGGCCAACCTGAGCTATGGGGAGGAAGAAGCCTTGGTGAGCGAGTAAAGAAAGAAACCAAAGATCACTGTGGATAGCCTCCAGAGAGATGCAGTAGGGAGATGGAGGAGAAATTGTAGAAAGCAACCATCACTCAGCCTCCACCAGTGGGGCTTTATGGCAGGCCGAGTGCCCGACGGCGAAGCCTCTCATCAGGCAAGAACATGAAAGCCCGCAGGAGTTTGCTAAAGAAAAACCAGGAAAGGACTCCAAGTCTGATGGAGCCCAAGGATAGAACTTTTGGCCTAATTCTAAGCAGTATGTCTTGGAGAAAAAAACAGGCATGTCAGCACCTGTCATCACAGTCCCAACAGTGAAGCATGGTGGTGGCACCATCATGCTGTGGGGATGTTTTTCAGCTTCAGGGACAGGACGACTGGTTGCAATCAAGGGAAAGAGGAATGCGGCAAAGTACAGGGATATCCTGGATGAAAACTTTCTCCAGAGTGCTCAGGACCTCAGAATGGGCCGAAGGTTTACTTTCCAACAAGACCATGACCCTAAGCACACAGCTAAAATAAAAAAGGAGTGGCTTCACAACAACTCTGACTGTTCTTGAATGGCCCAGCCAGAGCCCTGAATAAACCCAATTGAGCATCTCTGGAGAAGACCTAAAAATGGCTCTGTCAACCAGTTACCATCAAACCGACAGCCCCCTGATGGAGAGGATGCAAGGAGGAATGGCAGAGGATCCCCAAATCAGGTGTGAAAAACTTGTTGCATCTTTCCCAAAAAAGACTCATGACTGTATTAGATCAAAGGGGTGCTTCTACTAAATACTGAGCAAAGGGTCTGAATACTTCGGACCATGTGATATTTCAGTTTTTCTTTTTTAAGAAATCTGCAAAAATTTCAACAATTCTATGTTTTTCTGTCAAAATGGGGTGCTCTGTGTACATTAATGAGGAAAAAAAAAAACTAACTTAATGATTTTAGCAAATGGCGCAATATAACAAAGAGGAAAAATTAAGGGGGTCTGAGATTTCGTACCAAATTATATATAAGCTCTATACCATAGAGCCCCCCCCCCCATAACAAATCCCAATTTAACCCCTGCATAAGACAATAAATAAGATTTATATTCCGCTTCTACTCAAAACTCACTTTAAACCACCATCGAGTGTTTGTAATAACTTCCGATTGCCGTGTGTGTTTTGGCCATGTATTGTTGATGAAATTAAATATATCATAACCTCTGAGTCAGAGCAGCGATCATGGAAGAGAGAGCACAGGCAGACAGCGCTAGAAGCTGCTAATGCTCATCAGTAAATAAGTGGAAAATAAATAGAAATCATGATACTGTCTGAGCTATGCTTTTTAAAATGAACACACACTAGTGTAAATGTAGCCTAACAGATGTGTAAAATGAAGACTATTTGAGCTTTATTAAAACTATTTGCACTGATTTTTTTGTTACATTTTGTTCCTTTGTGCAGTGGCTCAGTCTTTGAGTTTCTATAAACATCAACAAGCTGAAAAATAAAACTTTTTTTTTTAGATAATGTAATCTTGTTGAAATAGATTTCATAAAATTGGTATCAAAAAAAGTATCGTTCAGGAACCGGTATCGAAGTCAAGGTATCGTATCGATATCGAAAAATTTTGAACGATACTCAGCCCTACTAATCAGTGTCTTCAGGATCATTAGAAAATCACAGGTAGGTGAGTTTGATCAGGGTTTGAGCTAAACTCTACAGGGCAGTGGTCCTCCAGGACCGAGTTTGGACACCCCTGCTATAGAACATACTCAAACCAGGGTTCCGCAAATAGGGTTTGAGCTAAACTCTGCAGGAAAGTGGATTTTGTGGGCCAGATTTGAGGATCCCTGTTATAGACTATTGGTATAACCATGTGGCTCTGAGAGGCTCAAGTGTGTGTACCTGTTGGTGTTGAGATGTGTGTATGTGTGTGTTGTTTAGAGCTGATGAATGAAGTATCTTAGCAGGACTCTTTGCAGCACACACACACACACACACAGTGCAGAAGGGTCTTAGTGTGTGTATGTGTGGGTCTGTGTGGTTGGAGAAGGTCAAGATAACGCAGAAGTTTTAAGAGCTCTGCAACCACTATCTGATCCTGGCTAAAACCCTGTGATCCCCAGTATCTCTCTCTCTCTCGCCATCTCTGCTGTTTTATCTCTGAATGACACACTTGCCTTTCTCGATCTTTCCCCTCTTGACACGAGCATCAGGTCACAAAGGATATTTTAGGGTTGTACGCTGCAAATACATGAACGCAGTATGTATTTTGGTGTTGTAGTGAAAATATCCATCTTACAGAGTATATTAAATAAGAAAAATATATTTTTAAATTAAAATACAAAATGTACTTTTTGCAGTGACCTTTTTTCTTGTTTAATAGTGAAAAAAATCTAAACATTCGTACAAGATTATATTAATTAAATATATTAAATAAGAAAATATATTTATAATATCTATTTGTACTTTTTCAGAATATAACTTAAATTATTTGGCATTACTTATTTATTTATATGGTTTTATGGTTTAATGTTTATTGAAGTTAATTTTATTTATGAGCCTCAACACAGATTATGAAACAAAATAATTACTCATTTTCAAGATATATTCTGAGTGCCCTTCTCTGTCTGGTTAGTTGTCATGGTTTCTGATTTGAGTTTTTCATTATGTTCAGGTGTGTCTTGTTAATTATCCTATTTTGGTCTGTGTATTTAAGTTCCTGCCTGTTCTGTTTGAGCTTGTTGGGTATCGTGAATGTCTCTTGCTTGGATTTACCTATGTGTGGATTTATTAAAGACTGCTTATCGGCATCTACGTCTTCGTGTGTGTTCATCGACGTGGATACGTGACAAAGTCTTCATATCTTCTCTCCTTTTCCACTCTCACATGCTAACAAACTTTCTTTGTCCTAAACTTTCTTATATAATGCATTTATTTTTAATATATTTAAATAAAATGCAATAAACTTATGTATACTTGTAAACCTCACTATACTTTGTTACATTTTATGCTTACAATTAGAAATATACTGATATAAATATGTATCTTATAAAGCTATTAATTTTTAATGGCTGTTTACTTTTTTTTTTTAAACTGTAAAATAAGACAAAAATACTATTTAAGAAAATTATCCTCTGTAGTGCAAAGGTGTCAAACTCATTTTAAATTGAATTGACTTAGTGCTGCTTTAAAAATAAACCATGTGATATGTAATAAACCATGTGAAACCAAAAATTAACAAAGTTTGGACAAAAAAAGATAACATCTAATTACAATTAAAGGCCTGCTTCTCAGTCTACCTAACTGAATCTGTCTGCCTAGATTCTGTCCATCTCTGTCTATTTGTCTATCAGTCTGACATATTTTGCATGTCATACTCATTAGCAGATTTGAATATATGAATTGCACGTGGCAGGACTATTCATAGAGATAGAGAGACAGCATCAAATCCATCAGTGTGACGATCAGAGCCTGGAAGAGTAGTCGTCGGTGTATACAAGCTCCTGACGGTGTGATGACAGCAGAGATTCTGTAGTTTGACTAATCCTCTACCTGACAGGAGATCCTTAACTAGTCGTAACTGAAAAGAAATTCCACTAGAATGCTGCCAGTACTTTCCTGCTCTGGATTTTCTTCAGGACAATGTGGGACAGCTTCAATTCAGCTCTGTTTTAACCTCAGGTTTGCTTTAACCTTAGCTTAGGTCCAGCTCTGCTTTAACATTAAGTGTAATAAAAAAAAAAGTAAGTGTAATCAAAAAAAAAAACAAGTAAACCAACAAAACAAAATAGGCGAATTTATATCTTTCTGCTCTAACCCTTTGACAGTTTGAACCAGGGCTTTGTAACCTGTCGTACCACCTCAGTGCACTCCTATGAGCTCCTGAGCTTCATGAAGGTGTGTGTGTGTGGAAAGTGAATGAATCTGTTCCGGTCATCCCTTTCTTCTCCAGCCACGCTCCGTCACTCTGTACAATGAAATTTCACCCCTCTTTTAAGTTTGAGAGCATAGCTAGCTGATTTATGTGTGTGTGAGCATCAGATTGCTGTAAGTCCCAGGTAGTCTGCTCTGGGCCAGTGTGTTTGAGAGGAGTTTCATGATTTGGCCTGGAGTGAGGAGTAATTTTTGTATTTCTGAGCATCTGTGTTTTTTTTCTCCATCCAGCATTACTCTGATACTGCTCTATCACAACCATAAGACATGTGAACACAGGGGCTTTCAAATTGAGGTAACCCAAGGGCTGCAATGTAGTGCTGGAAAATTTGAGAAAAAATAAAATTTTACAAAATTTATTTTTAGGCCTGACGTGTTCACTTATGTTTACCGAAAAAGTTTAATGCAACACTTTCTTTGGAAATATATTTATTGTGAAAAGTGGTTGACACAAATCTGGACTGAATTTAAAATGTCTTCTTAGTGTATACATGTAATATTAATTGTGAAAAGAAGTAGGGTTCATATTTTCCTTATATGTGAGGGTGTGATGTGGGGTGTGTGTGTGAAGTGAATCTTTTCAAGATTCTTTGATCAATAGAAAATTATATATAAGTATATTAAATATATATATATATATATATTAAATATATAATATATTATATATATACTATATAATAATCAATTAAAAAATATAAATCTTTTGTAACATAAATGTCTTTACTGTCACCTTTTGATCAGTTTAGTGCATCATTGTTGCTGAAAAGTATTAAAACAATACCACAACGACCCCAAACATGTGAACTTAAGTGTAAATCTTTTTTCTTTATAGATCTAATATACATGATATATTATATAACATAATAGACTATCTAATATTAATGGTGAAAAAGTAATATGCAGGTAATATTCTACAACAATTTAATATATTTCTTTGGTTTGGAGTGAAAAATGAAACAGACATATGAACATACAGTGGGGAAAAGTATTTAGTCAGCTACCAATTGTGCAAGTTCTCCCACTTAAAAATATGAGAGATGCCTGTAATTTTCATCATATGTATACCTTAACTATGAGAGACAAAATGAGGGAAAACAAAATCCAGAAAATCACATTTTAGGATTTTTAAATAATTAATTGGTAAATTCCTCAGTAAAAATAAGTATTTGGTCACCTACAAAATTTCATCTCAATACTTTGTTATATACCCTTTGTTGGCAATGACAGAGGTCAAATGATTTCTGTAAGTCTTCACAAGGTTTTCACACACTGTTGCTGGTATTTTGGCCCATTCCTCCATGCAGATCTCCTCTAGAGCAGTAATGTTTTGGGGCTGTCGCTGGGCAACACGGATTTTCAACTCCCTCCAAAGATTTTCTATGGGTTTGAGATCTGGAGACTGGCTAGGCCACTCAAGGACCTTGAAATGCTTCTTACGAAGACACTCCTTCGTTGCCCGGGCGGTGTGATTGGGATCATTGTCATGCTGAAAGACACAGCCACGTTTCATCTTCAATGCCCTTGCTGATGGAAGGAGGTTTTCACTCAAAATCTCACGATACATGGCCCCATTCATTCTTTCATTTACACGGATCAGTCTTCCTGGTCCCTTTGCAGAAAAACAGCCCCAAAGCATGATGTTTCCACCCCCATGATTCCCAGTAGGTATGGTGTTTTTCGGATGCAACCTCAGCGTCTTTCTCCTCCAAACCAGACAAGTTGAGTTTGTTACCAAAAAGTTTCTAGTTTGGTTTCATCTGACCATATGACATTCTTCTGGATCATCCAAATGCTCTCTTGCAAACTTCAGATGGGCCTGGACATGTCCTGGCTTAAGCAGGGGGACACGTCTGTCACTGCAGGATTTGAGTACCTGGCGGCGCAGTGTTTTACTGATGGTAGCCTTTGTTACTTTGGTCCCAGCTCTCTGCAGGTCATTCACTAGGTCCCCCCGTGTGGTTCTGGGATTTTTGCTCACAGTTCTTGTGATCATTTTGACCCCACGGGTGAGATCTTGCGTGGAGCCCCAGATCGAGGGAGAATATCAGTGGTCTTGTATGTCTTCCATATTCTAATAATTGCTCCCACAGTTGATTCCTTCACACCAAGCTGCTAACCTATTGCAGATTCAGTCGTCCCAGCCTGGTGCAGGTCTACAATTTGTTTCTGGTGTCCTTTGACAGCTCTTTGGTCTTGGCCATGGTGGATTTTGGAGTGTGACTGTTTGAGGTTGTAGACAGATGTCTTTTATACTGATAACGAGTTCAAACAGATGCCATAAAACAGGGAATGAGTGGAGGACAGAGGAGCCTCTTAAAGAATTTGTTACAGGTCTGTGAGAGCCAGAAATTTTGCTTGTTTGTTGGTGACCAAATACTTATTTTACCGAGGAATTACCAATTAATTCTTTAAAATCCTACAATGTGATTTTCTGATTTTCTCATTTTGTCTCTCATAGTTGAAATGATGAAACTCTATGATGAAAATTACAGGCCTCTCAAATCTTTTTAAGTGGCGGGCGCAGAACCTGACAAGTGGTGGCTGACTAAAATACTTGTTTGCCCCCAACTGTATATGAAACATGTTATTTTGAATTTCTCAAGCGTATAAGTCGGTGGCAGTATGAAGCCATTCCTCTTGTACACATCACTGTGAATGCACGTTCTGTCTGACGAATTGCTGGTGACATCCTACTCTAAGGACAGTCATCAAACCAGCTCTGCCCTTGAGAGAAGCATAGCAGCTGAAACTGTGGATTTGATAGAGTCGGAGTGTGATACATATATTTTTTTCTCTGAAGTCTACATTTGCATTTGTATTGATAGGGGACAATGTGAGAGGAAGAGGGGGTGATATTTAAATTGTGCTGTTTTGCTTTCAGAGTCGAGGTAAATCTTCCGGAACAAGATCCCAAATTAACTTCCCCTCAGGTGGATAGAGACAGCAGTGAGAATGAACTAGTTATTTTTGTAGACAACGTACAGCAGCGCATTTAAAGAGTTGAATTGATTCATAAATGGCAACATGTCGGTAGTTATTGCAATTTTATTGCAAATTAACTGAGCAGAAATTTAGAAATGCCCAACAGATAGAACATGGATTAGATATCATGCAGAGATAAAAACGAATAAACTGTGCTTTGATGGATTAAGGGTGCTATACCTGAAAAAGAAAACAATAGAAGAATTTTGAGGGGAATTCAGCATTGCGCCTTTAACTAGGACACTTAACCCCAAGTTGCTCCAGCAGAACAATAGAAGTTAGTTGGTGTGCTTTAAGTTGCTTCGGATAAATGATCTCTGCTAAATGAGATGTAGCCACAGGTAACGTCCAATAAAAACCCGTATTGATGTAGGAGGCTTCAAAAAAAGACAGAGAGAGTAGCTTGGGGGAGTTTTTTGGCAGTTATGAAAGAATAAGATCACAAAAAGAACCTCTAGAGGGAAACTTCAATAAGGAGAAAAACAAAATCAAAGTGCCTGTGTAATTACAGTCAGGAAAGTCAGAGAGCTTTTAGAAGATCACTGAACATCAATATACACGTCAACTTATATCACTAGCTCACGCAAGATTAGAGACAGAGAGATTATGCTCTGCTTTTATGCACTGTTTAATACCACAATTCACACAACACCTGATGTCTTTCCCTACTGGTGTGTGTTTGTGTGTGTAGGTCAGGTTTTGCATACATTGTAGGATGAAATGTTCCTACAGTGATGCTAAACCTAACCTAAAATTGCCCCCATTAGGGAAATGGCCTAATAAACAATTATACAAATAACATTTTTGTTAAAAATTTTAATTGCTGAAAGATATTGTGTTAGTTTGGAGATAGGTTAAAGGATATATATTATAATTTAAGGGTAGAGTTCACCCAAAAATGGAATTTTGATGAAAATTTACTCACCCTCGGTCCATCCAAGATGTAGATTAGTTTTTTTCTGCATTGGAACATAGGCCTATTACATCACTTGCTCACCCAATGGATCCTTTGTAGTGAGTGGGTACCAGCAGAATGAGAGTCCAAACAGCTGATAAAAAAAAAAAAACATCACAATAATCCACAAGACTCCAGTCCATCAATTAACATATTGTGAAGTGAAATTTTTATTATTTTTATACGAAACCAACCATCATTTTTTTTTTTTTTTTACTTCAAACCATTGTTTCTGACTAAAGTACAAGTTTGTTTGTTCAGATGAAGAAACAAACAAACTCATCTACATCATGGATGGCCTGAGCGTGAGTAAATTCTCAGCAAACTCTCTATTTAGAATGAACTATTCCTTTAAAACAAAACTCAATTCCGCGTCCTCAAAATAACAGTAACATCCTTTTGAGATTTACAACAGCCTTTCCTTTTTCTTTCCTCAGCAATGAATCCCAATCATACTATTTACAAGCACTAGTCATTCTGAAGGATTTCTCTTGGCTGTTAGTCAGTCATGTGTGACTGTACTGCTCTAGACGTACGTGTGTGTGAGTGGGTGTTTAGCATGCATCATTTTCAAAAACTGTGAATAATCAAACTACTCTAATCAAAATGTAATGCTGATGGTGGCCTTTCGGTTGTATGATTGTACAGCTGTATTGTGTAGAATTTTCCAGAAAAGTGAAGGCAGTGTATTATCGTACCACTACTAAATGATGCTTAATTGCAATAATTGCAGGATCAGTTGTGCATGAATGCATGAATGTTACAGTTATACATGAATAATACAGTTATGTCTCCAATGCTAATGCTATTTGATGTGTCTCAATTTTCCATCCTCTTTGTCATCACTGCAGCGACCAGAGTAGATTAGATATCGGGTGTTGACTATGCTGTCTGATTTGATAATCATTTGGTTGTCCCTAACTTTCATGGGAATGTATTTGGTTTTTGAATGTTCTTGTCACTCTTAAAACTAACTGAATGTGCACAAAATGGGATTAAGAAGCAGCAATACCTGTATTTAGCTGCACTTTGTAAATGACCTGTTCCAAACTCTTCTGTGCTGAATCTTCTGACCTCTGAACAAGAAAATGTCCTTCATCTCAATGGAGAATAGCCATAGTCAGTGACTGCTGTTCTTGTTGTACATTTCTGCTCAAGTGTGACTTTCCCATTTTTGGCTTTATGGACTGGCCGGTAAAGCAGGAATTTGGCCTTTGTATACTTGAATATGTTAATATTCACTTACATGCACACACAATTTCCCCCCAAAATTGACTAGTTTATTCAGGTGCACACTGTAATTTTTCCTCATTAATTTTTTGTAGGGGTGTAAGAGTACACAGAAGTCACGGTTCGGAGCGTACCTTTGTTTTGGGGTCATGGTTCGATACGAATTCGGTACAACAGGAAAAAAATGTTTTCATTTATTTTGAACAGACAGTAGGGTTGCAACAAACGATTATTGTAATAATCGTTTAATCTAACGATTATTACAATGATTAATAGACTAATCGTCAATTATTTGACAGATTAACCATCACGCTTTGTTCTATTATTCAGCTTTTACAATTAGTTAAAATATTGAGTTACACATATTCTAACTAATAAATAAAACAAGGTTGGCTAATCACTTCAACTTTTGAAAATGTCAAAATAATTATATTACTGTTGTACAATTACAATTATTATAGAATTGTTTTTTTTTGTTTGTTATTTTTACAACAAAACTAAATATATTTGGCACACAAAATGAGATTACAGGGAGACTTTGTCATTCACCATTTAATTAACTGTATGAAAAATTAACTTAATGACTGATGCATTGTTATAATAATCAAAACAGCCCTAACAGCTAAATTAAGCTTTAATCTATGCAAACCAAACTATCAATTTAATGTAATAATATGATTGCGTTTACTAATAAAAAGATTTTATCATTACCTAGGTCCACATTGGAGAGCTGCTTAATAACAGAAAATCAAGTTGTAATTCTAACTGAAAGCGACACTGAGACTGTTTTTTTATGTTAAATACTGTAAAGCTGCTTGCTTTAAATCAATCTATTGTATAAAGCGCTATATAAATAAACGTGACGTGATGGAGTGCAAACATCCACATCACTGTAATCAGATGCTTTCTTAACAGCTGCTTTCTCACCGCTGTCTGTTTTTGTTGTGTTTATTTCATTATTGAGAGGAAAATGTGCAGCACATATTTGTATGCTCCTCTCAGCAGCATCTGTTTTGGCTGCGTTTACGCTACTCTCAAGCGCCATGTATGTCTTCTCTTGAATGGCATCCGGGAAGGCTGAATTACAGTATTGCGCTTCAGCGCCACACTGGTCAAACCACGGTACTGCTGGCCCTTACATTAGATCATATGAGATCAAATGACTATTCGACAACAAAGATATTTGTCGACAATTTTTTATTGTCGATAATGTCGATTAATCGTTTCAGCCCTAACAGACAGTTGTGCTACATACACGTAGCATGAGCAGTTGTTTTTGAATTTGAAGATTTTAAGCAAAATCAGAATGGTCTGCCTTTAGATTTGTGAAATTATGCTACATAAAACATCTGCACAAAACAAAAACAGCAGACGGACTGAATGAAAATGCTAATTATTCTTTGACAGCAGGTGGGGCTTATGGAACAGCAACGATATAAATTTTCCGTGGTTACCACTGTAAACAAAGCAGCTGCGCTCATAAACACCACTTTAATATGCATTATATGGAGGTAAGAGGAAAAGAAAAGCGGTCCCCACTTTTGTGTACTAATACCTGTGTACTTGCATAGCAACTAGATGTGTACGTAGTATGTAACCACAGTGAAAGTACACATTGGTACATAGTATATACAGCTCTAATGTTTGTGTAACTACAAATATGTAACAACCCACTGAATGGTATATGTAAGTATAAATGTGTAACAGGACATGGTTAACAACAACTTTTGTAAAATGGGAAAAAGTACAAATGTTGTCAACAGGACTACTACAGCACTTGTTTGTAAAAGAAAGTGTGACCACACTTTTATTTAAGGGTAAACAATTCCTATTGCCCCATTTACCAGGTAATTACTCTGATGGTAAACCGCAGCGCAGGGAAGTTAGGCTTACATATAAATGTGGTTGGTGTCCGAATGTTACACTATATTAAGTGGGAAGTTCCTGAGGACTTACAATTAAGTACACTGGTATACAGAGTGGCGCACCATTCACCAACTTGAGAGATCCAACTCCTCCAACTTTACACATTCCCTAAACTACCCAGATTCCACCCCTGGATCCATTTCACCCATAAACCCTACCCATCCCACCCCCTGGGAAATCAAGGTTCTCAATACACGACCCAGCTAGTTACTATGTAATTACACAGGTATTAGGGACACTTAATATAAAGTGGGACAGAAAATGCCATCGAAAGGCAGTCAGTTCCTCTGAGGTACATTCATAACCCCCACATATTCTTCCTATATTTCAAGCATCATGAATAGTAAGCTTGATCTGCCTGGTACAGTATTTTCTCCTCTTTACAGACTTCATAAAAATTACACACAAATTACATTTTGGGAAATGAATGCAATGCAGTTTGTGTGCAATTCTGGAATAGAGCCTGAAATAAAACTAAAAACTAAAAGATCGGCCAAAATAAAACTAAAAACCAGTTCCGATTTATAGCCAGTCGACCCGAAACTTTCCCATACTGCTGATTTAAATCAGGCAGGTGCTTCTTTGAGCCCTTGTGTGCCATCTCAACTCGCCGTTCTTGTTTTAGGTTGGTGCATAGTAGGCATGGGCCGGTATGAGATTTTGACGGTATGATAACTTTAAGCAAAAATATCACGGTTTCACGGTATCACGGTATTGTCGTTACAGCTCTAAAATGTGTTATTTTTAAATGACTGGGTTAAAAAAATAACTTTTTTTCCTCTGAACACAATATATTTTGTTTTTGAGCAACATACAGAATATTAGGAACAGTAGAATTTGTTTATTTTTTCTTTGATTTGTTTCCTAAAAAGAAGAAAAATAAAGACTGACATCTTTATTTAACCTAAATCTGTAATTACAGTAATTTAATTTTAGTTATATCATTCTACTACATATCATTTATATCATTTCATATCATTTAGTTATATAATTTCATACATCATTTGGTTTAATAATAACCCAATTTGAAGCAAAAACAGAATGTTCTGACTAGCTTTGTGAACTTATACTACAAGCCTGAACAAAGCAAACAGCAGAAGCTCTGAATGAGACGCAGATTCAGTCTCTGACAGCAGGTGGCGCTTTTTCGAACAGCAGAGATACAGCGTTTCCTTGGTTACCGCCGTAAAAACAAAGCAGCACTATACTGAAACACTGCACTACAGAGACGAGTTTAAAAGAAAATACCACGTAAACTTTTCTGAAGACAGTCAGTTCCCCTCAGAAACACATTCATATAAACTATCAAATCAATATTGAGGATTTTCTTCCAATAGTTTGTGCATAATGAATCAGTGAGCAGTCTGCCTGCTACAGTATTTTTCTCTGTGCGTCCGTCTTTAGCGTCTCTGGCCTGTGTTAACGGGCGTTTACAGACTTCATATTTTCACATAAACTACATTTTGGAAAATTATTGCACTGCAACGCAGTTTGTGCTAGTCCAGAAGAGAGATAAGCTGCAATAAGACAAAAAATGTCCGGTTGCCGATCGCGTAAGTTCCAGAGGAAGCCATCCTACACACAAGCGACTGACCGCTCGCTCGCACCAACAGGAGGAGTGTCGTGTTACTCTCTACACTGCACTCAACCAGAGGGATTCCTACACTTTCAGTCTTGAGGAGACATGAAAAACAGCGCATAACGCAGGAACGGTATAACGGAAAACATTAGCGGTTTTGAAACCGTGACATTTTAAAATCGCGGTATACCTTGAAACCGGTAACCGGCCCATGCCTAGTGTTGTAGATCATACCTCTTCTGCTCTTTCTGTGTAATGGTTTGCGTTGCTTACCGAGCACCCCCCCTTACTGGATGGGCACTAGATGACTGTATTCGTCGCTGACTGCATGACACCCGTGCCGTGACTGTTCGGGACGCAACATGACCGTCGGCTGCAAAATCAATGACTCTATATTCTAATCATTCAAAGGTGAAAGAGCGGCAAAAGCGCACATCGATCTCAACTGGGTGCTCGACCAAAAAACAAGAAGAAATATTTTAGACGCAAAGTCGGCAATACCAAAGCTCCAAAAGTATCAAAAAATTTATTTTTTAAAAAGACTCGCATAGCATATGTGACGTTTCGAGCAAGCAGGCTCTTCATCAGACAAATGAACAACACTGATATCCCAATCTTTATAGGCCAACCTCCAGGTGATCAAAGGTCACATGACCACACCATATCCTGATAATAATAATACCAATACAATAACATATCAACCAAGGAGGAAAACATAGAAACAAAAATAAAAAAATCAAATAAATCAAAAAACATATAAAGCTATGCAAAATACACAAATGTAATTCTCAAAATATTATTTAATGACATTAATTGATGCCTGCCTGGGTACATAAATACAAATCAATAACCACAAAACGTTATTTATTATATGTAGATAGATATCGTCTGTTTAAAGAAATGGACGAATATCAAAGTCCTCATTTAATCCTCTAGGGGACAACGTGTCTAGTGTATAAATACAAAAGGCCTCACGCTGTAAAAGCGATTTGTTGATATCACCTCCACGATGCGGACATTTCACTACTTCAATACCTATGTACTGAAGATTGGAAACTGAGTGTCTTGAATCTGCAAAGTGCTGTGCTACCGGACTTTTTGGATCGCGATGTCTGATTGCACATCGATGTTCAGAGATGCGAGTTTTTAGAGGTCTGCTGGTCTTACCAATGTAACATAGGCCACAGGGGCAACGTAACAGATAAACTACATTAGCCGTCTTACATGAAATAGTGCCTCGAATTTTAAAAATGTTCGCCGTGTACGGATGTGTAAAGGTCGACGTCTTATATGTGAAATTACACTGTTGACAGTTACCGCATCTGTAATTCCCATATGGTATATTATTCAAAAAATGAGGAGCAGGTTTCAAATCCGCTCTAACCAAAAGATTTCGAAGATTAGGTGTTTTCTTGTGAACTAAACGAGGTGGTTTGTCGAAACATTTCTTAAGGTTGGGATCACTCTCTACCATATGCCAATGCTTCAATAAAACATTGTCAATGTCCTTCGACACAGGCGAATATTGGATGTAACAGTTGACACAACGGTCAAATTTTTTATGTTTTTTAACGAGACTCTCTTGTTGTGACATCTTTAAAACGACTCGCTGCCGACTGAATCCACTCTTCTCGATATGATCGTTTTCTGAATCTCTGTGATAAAATTTGTGATTGCTGTTGAAAATCTTCATCACTGCTGCAAATACGACGAATGCGACTAAATTGAGAAATTGGTAACGAGCGCTTTAATGACACAGGATGATAGGACTGTCCGTGTAAAATAGTATTACGGTCAGTTGGTTTACGATACAAAGTCGTTTCAATGCCTGATGCAGTACGAAGAACAAGCACATCCAAAAAAATTCATTTTCTCTTGATGAAATTCCATCGTGAATTTCAACGCACTACACTTATTATTAACCAAGCTATGAAACTCTAGTAGCTCAGATTCAGTACCACTCCATACTAAAAAAACATCATCAATGTAACGTTTCCATAGAACAATGTGTCTCAAGAAATCATTCGCCACAGGATTTAACACAAACTGATGTTCAAACAACCCGCAAAATAAAGATGCAAAACTTGGGGCCATCTTGGAACCCATGCTGACTCCTGAGATCTGCAGATAGTAATCTGACCCAAAGAAAAAATAATTATGTGAAAGCACCAATTTTGCCAAGTCACTCAAACATGCAGTACATGGAACCTGACAAGGATGTTGATCAAGAAAAAATTCAATTGCCTTTAGCCCTCCCTGAAATGGAACATTGGTGTTAAGCGATTCAACATCCATGGTGATTAGAAGGACCGGATAATCAGGTAATGTCACATTATTCATGAGTTCGATGAAATCCATCGTATCTCTAATATAAGAAGGTAAAGACGTGACTAAAGGTTGTAAATGAAAATCAACGAAAGCCGAAATTTTTTCTGTAAGTGACCCAATTGCTGCCACTATGGGTCTCCCAGAAGGGATATCCTTATAAGGTTTGTGAATTTTAGGCAGCGTGTATAGTACTGGTGTGATCGGATGCTCAACACACATGTATTCATATTCATTTTTTGTCAACAAACCTGAATCCACAAACAGTTTTAAAGTATTGTGTACAGATGTTTTGTAACAAGCCAAAGGATTCATACTCAATTTTTTGTAAAAACTGACTAAAAGTTGCTCTGAATTTCAAATTCAGAGTTTTGGTCAAAATTTAAAAAATTTTTTTTTTAAAAAGTATTCAAATAACCACTGCCTCCACCTTTGTCAGCACTTTGAATAACTATAGACGAATCTTTTTTAAGTGATTCCAATTCAGACAATTGTGTCTCTGTCAAATTATGTGCAAGTTTATATTGTCTTTTAGATTTTAATATAGATACAACATCACTTTCTACAAGCCTACAATAAGTGTCCAAAGAAGCATTTCTGTTTTTAAAGGGAACAAAGGTGGATTTACCTCTAAAACCAGTCCGATGTTGATCACTAGAATTACAGTCCTCTCTAGATGTACCACAGTCACTGTCCCGTAACTCAGAAGTTATATCAGATGTAAAGATCCGATCAAAAAAAAATTTAAAATTCGAGGCACTATTTCATGTAAGACGGCTAATGTAGTTTATCTGTTACGTTGCCCCTGTGGCCTATGTTACATTGGTAAGACCAGCAGACCTCTAAAAACTCGCATCTCTGAACATCGATGTGCAATCAGACATCGCGATCCAAAAAGTCCGGTAGCACAGCACTTTGCAGATTCAAGACACTCAGTTTCCACTCTTCAGTACATAGGGATTGAAGTAGTGAAGTGTTCGCGTCGCGGAGGTGATATCAACAAATTGCTTTTACAGCGTGAAGCATTTTGGATATATACATTAGATACGTTGTCCCCTAGAGGATTAAATGAGGATTTTGATATTCGTCCATTTCTTTAAACAGACGATATCTATCTACATATAATAAATAACGTTTTGTGGTTATTGATTTGTATTTATGTACCCAGGCAGGCATCAATTAATGTTATTAAACAATATATTGATAATTATATTTGTGTATTTTGCATAGCTTTATATGTTTTTGATTTATTTTTATTTTCTTATTTTTGTTTCTATGTTTTTCTCCTTGGTTGATTTGTTATTGTTTTGGTATTATTATTATCACGATAATATTGTATGGTCATGTGACCTTTAATCACCTGGAGGTAGGCTTATAAAGTTTGCGATATCAGTGTTGTTCATTTGTCTGATGAAGAGCCTGCTTGCTCGAAACGTCACATATGCTATGCGACAGTCTTTTTAAAAAATAAATTTTTTGATACTTTTGGAGCTTTGGTGTTGCCGACTTTGCGTCTTAAATATTTCTACTGTATGCTATCACACACAGATAAGATCACCAAGTATTGCTACACATCAAAAGTTTGTTAGAGAATCAACCTAGAGACTGTCCCATTGTACAGGATTATTGTTACTCCTCGTTCTCTCTTCCCTCGGCCGCGTTTATTTGTTGGCTTCCTTGCTGTATTATCCATCAGCGGAAACGTCGCAGAAGAAGGAGAGGAAATCGTGGAGGTGTCCGTGTGAGGATTAGGAGAGAAGTTTACATCTCTTCGGCTCAACTTTCTACTTGTCCCATAACACTTTCCTATGGTCACCGTGGTTTATACCTGGCTCGGCGTTCGTGGGATGTGAGATATGCCTGTCATCTGCCCATTATACCGGACCAGTGGCAGTCGGCTGATTTCTGCGCTCCTCCTCGATTGCGCGTCCAAAGAAGGGGTGTGAATCTTCAAAATATTAAATCATTGAAGTATGTCCGTCAATCACAAGCACAACTTCTGTCCCTCACGTTACGATGGGCATTGGTCATGCATCTGTGTCTAATCAGACTTTTATTTTGATTGACTTTTTTTACTAGACACGAATTGGATTTCTTATTTTTAACTGAGACCTGGACTGGAGCGGGTGAGTCGTCCGTTTTTGGCGAACTTTGTCCTTTAAACTGTTGTTTTTTTAGCACTCCGAGATGTGTTGGAAAAGGAGGTGGAGTGGCTATGGTTTTCAGGAACTGGTTTAAATCTCAGACTGTCTCTGCTGTGAACTTTACCACTTTTGAATCTCAATGTGTTCTGATAGATTCTGCTACCACTCCGCTATTCTGTGTTTTGGTCTACAGGCCCCCAAAGCCAGATAAACATTTTATAAAAGAGTTTTCTGAATTTGCTTCTCATATTATTCCTGGTAAAGCCCATGGTGCTGAGTTTATCCATGTTTTAGATTCTTTTGGTTTTATTCAGCATGTTGATAGGGCTACACATGTACTTGGCCACACCCTGGACCTTATCATGTCTTATGGGTTTTCCATTGATAACATAAACATTGAAGATGCTTGCTTTTCAGATCATAAGCCCATTGTATTTAATGTCACCCTAACTAGCTTTTTGGGTACTATAAAAACTATAGGTTTTTATTCTCGCTGCATCAACTCTCTCACTGCTAATCAGTTTTCAGATATGTATCATAGTAATGAAGTGTCCACAGCAATTTCAGTTGCTGCTGAACATTCCTCAAGTCCAGATGATCTGATTTCTCTCTTTAACTCTTCCTGTTCAGATATCCTGGATTTTATAGCTCCCATGAAATATAAATGTCCAAAATTTAAATCACAACCATGGCTGGATGATTCCACTCGTTTGCTTAGACAGATTTGTCGAAAAGCAGAGCAGCGATGGAAAAAAGATAATCTTACTGTCTCTGTTGACATTTTTAAAGAATCCCTGGAGATCTTTCAGAAGGCAGCAAAAATAGCTAGAGCTAAATATTTTTCTGATATTATCAATAAACATTCTCATACCCCTAAAATCTTATTTAGCACTATAAATTCAATAATTAATCCTCGCATCTCATATGAAGTTGAACAATCACCAGATATTTGTGAGAGATTTTTGAGATTTTTTATTGAAAAGATTGCTGGTATTCAATCTTAATTTGTTCCTCTTTGTTCTAGCTCTTTGGTCGACTGTTCAGCAGTGTTGGGCAGTAACGCGTTACTAGTAACGCGTTACTGTAACGCAGTTACTTTTGACAGTAACTAATACTGTAACGCATTACTTTTTAAATAAATTAACTCCGTTACCGTTACCATATGGTGCATTGTCCGTTACTTTTTTAAATTAATACATTTTGGCTGAAGTGTAGCCTACAGCCTAACCTGTTTACAGCAGCGAAGCATTGTAGGATTGGTGGATGCCAACCACTGTAAACACGAAGACACACTGTGGGCGTGTTTCCGTTTATTCAAGTATATGCGGCAGTCATGGCGAGTCAAGGCGAGAGCAAGACGAGTTTCTCAAAGTGGAAATATGCTCATTATTTCACTTTAGTTGAGCATAAAGACAAAAAACTTTTAGTCAAATGTAAGCTGTGTCTTTCTGGTTCGAAGGTCCTATCTACTGCGATAAACAGCAACTCCAATCTGTCGAAGCACCTCCAGAAAGTACATGCCTCGACGAAGCTAGAAGCTAACCCGGTGTCGGTGGACACACTCGAAGTGAGTCAAGCCCCTCCAGCCAATTGTACATTGTTGATAGTTTTCATACTTAAGCTGTGAAAGGAACATTTTTAAGGGCTCAACACAACAGCTTTTATGATGCAGAAGCCACTTTAGTTTTTGATTCTGAATATATTATTCAGCTTGTTTTGTTATTTATTTCAGAAATCCTTGTGATATATTCAGTTTGTGCTGGTCTGACTTAAATAAAATAATGTTTAAAAATTACTTTCTGTTTAAGTCAGTCCATAACGCATAAAAGGGCATTAATGGGAACATTAAAAAACTTTCTTTAAAAAAGTAACTAAAAAGTTACATTTAACAGTAATGCATTACTTTTTGGTATAAGTAATCAACAAAGTAATTGAGTTACTTTTTGAATGAAGTAACTAGTAACTGTAACTAGTTACTATTTCTTAGTAACTAGCACAACACTGCTGTTCAGTTTCTTCAGTTACCTTGTGCAGCTTTCAGCCGGTGTCTCTCTCTGAGTTAAGGGAATTAGTGATGCAGACGAAATCTTCAAATTCAACTTATGATGCTGTTCCCTCTGACTTTTTGTAAGTTGCTTTTGATACAATTGGTCCTAGTATTCAAGTAATTATTCTTGCTTAGTTTCTGGCACTGTCCCTGCATTTTTGAAGCATGCAGTTGTCCAGACATTGCTTAAAAAAACAAATGCCGATATTAATTGCTTGAATAACTATCATCCTATTTCAAAACTGCCATTTCTTTCAAAAGTTCTGGAAAGAGTTGTCCTGTCACAATTGTTTTTTTTTGTTTTTAAATCGACTCATACTTGAACCTTTTCTATCAGGTTTCACTACCCACCACAGTACTGAAACAGCTTTGTTAAAAGTGATGAATGATTTGCTACTGTCGGTTGATTCTGGTGATAATGCAGTTTTGGTTTTATTGGATCTTAGTGCTGCCTTTGATACAGTTGATCATAATATCCTTCTGTCACGCCTTGAACATTGGGTCGGCATAAAGGGTACAGCACTTAGCTGGTTTGAGTCGTATCTGAAATCCAGGTCATTTTCAGTGTCTGTTGGCCAGTTTATCTCATCATCTGCCTCTCTTCTTTATGGGGTCCCTCAGGGGTCCATTTTGGGTCCATTACTCTTTAATCTGTATATGCTTCCACTTGGTAACATCATAAGGAAATATAAAATCTCTTTTAATTTTTATACAGATGATTCTCAGCTGTATCTTCCATTAAAATATTGAGATTCTCTGCAGCCTCTCATCGACTGTCTCGAGGATATAAAATGCTGGATGTCAAATAACTTCCTGCAGCTCAACAATGATAAAACTGAGGTGATTCTCTTTGGTCCCTCTAAAACTAGAAATTCTGTTGCTAGGAACTTAGAAAACCTCACTCCATATGTTAATCTCATGTAAAAAATCTAGGTGTTTATCTTGACTCTGAGCTTTGTCTTGAAAACACTTAGCTCACGTTGTAAAACTGTTATTATCACTGCGGTCATCTCAACGCTTAAATCAAGCACTTTCTTTCAGATCGGGAAAAGTAATTCATGCTTTTATCACTCCGCTGTATTAGTGTAATCTTATAGTTGTCTCCACAATCTTCATTGGCACGGTTTCAGATGTTCAGAATCCTGTCTCGCGGCAGCTAGATTGTTAACCGGCACCAAAAACACGAACATATTTCTCCAGTTTTAGCGTCCCTTCATTGGCTTCCTGTCTTTTTTAGAATTCAGTTTAAGATTTTACTTATTGTTTTCAAAGCTCTTAATGGACAAGCCCCATCATATATTTCTGATCTTATTTATTTGCATTCAACGCTGAAGTCTCTCAGATCCGCTAATAAAGTTCTATTACATGTCCCTCGGTCACGACTTAAATTAAAAGGAGACAGAGCCTTTGCAGTCGCTGCTCCACGTTTGAGGAATCAGTTGCCACCTGACATTAGGAGTACTTCTTCTGTTTCTATTTTCAAGTCCAGACTTAAGACACATTTTTACTCTCTTGCCTTTCCGGGCTATTAATTGAATGTGAAACTGTTGTTATTGCCAATATTACTTGTTTTTTATTATTGTTTTTTAAATTTTACTTTATTTTAGAATTTGCTGTATTTTATTATTGGTTTTGTTCAGCACTTTTAGTTTAATGCTGAATTTTAAATGTGCTCTATAAATAAAACTTACTAATTTATATATTCTCTCATTTCAGTATTACTGACTGTTTTGTATGATTGATTAATTGTTTTCTATTGTTTGATTGGACTTTGAATTATTATGTTGATTACCTGATTAATAAATTGTTATGTTTGAATTCATTCTGATTACTCTGAAGTTATTTTTTCAAGTAGATTAAGTGAAGGCTTATGTTTCCACAAATCTGCGACCAGGGTTAAGTGCACATTAGATCTCAGGTTTAGATGAAGCATGACCCGCTTTACCTTTGAGTTTAAGTTGTACTCATTTACGTTAACCATGTGTATGATTTCAGCTTTAAGTTGTACGTAGTTATACTAACTATCGGGGGCGAGACTAAGGGTCTAGCAGAACCGCTGATTAATATTTGGAGTGTTAATTAAGTTGTACGTAGCTATATTAGCTGTCGGGGTCTAGACAAAGGTGTTCTAGAAGAACCGCTGATTAATGTTTGAGCATTATATGGGTAACTGTAGGGGGCTAAACAAACCTAGTATTTAAAGTATATTAAATAGTATTAGCCATAAACCTCTGAATAAGGATTAGAATGGCCAGTTTTGTGATCGTGGAGCCCACGCATAGCGGCCGCCGTGAGGCATCCTAAGTGACATAGATTCCTAATGAACGAGTAAATAAAAAATCATGGGTAAAACGGAATGATCAAACACTCACCTAAATTTAATGAGTAACAAACAACTCTCCTAACCCTTTTCATTTTTGGAGTCAGATGAATAAAAGAGGTAAAAACACAAGAAAATGTATTTAATTTAATATTGTTATGCTGTATAAAAGGAAAGACAGCAACACGCGAGAATCCTTCTACCGGATCACTGGCTACCGTCGTTGGACCAGTGGGCGGACCTTACAGTGAAACTCCGACAAAACTTGTCAAAATGTCCTGAACAGACTGTCACTGGACAATGCAGATACTGATCGATTTTTCTTATGTGAAGATTTTTTGTTATTAATCTGCTTGAAATATGTCTCTACTCTATATGCAGCCTAAATTTGTTCCAGTCCATGGTTACAATTTTCTTGGAATGATGGATTGGACATACATCGGGATTAATAAAATAATAATAATGATCGTTGTTAATTGTTGATGAATATTTTCGTCAACAAAATTTTTTCACAGACGAAAACGAGCCAATAACAGAATACAAACTACTAATTTGAATGATAAACACATGCTTAAAAGCTTTAAATGTTCGTCAATCTAATACAAACGAGAGGAAAATGTTAGGAGGGATGATTGGGAAGAGTTCCATCACGAACGACTCTCCTGTGTGGTTAGAGGTAGATGTGAATTTGAGTAAGGACGACATTACAAATGATAAATCCAAGGCTGTGAGCATGTCTTGAACAATTGGGGGACCAAGCCTATAAAAAATAGATGCAGGTGTTCTCCTACTATTAAGCCGTATCTACTTTCCGCATGAGCAATCCGGACGCGTACACGGACAGCACGGACGCGGACTACTTGTATTTATACTACCGAAAGCATACGCTGATGGTCCGCTCCGCGGACGTGTTCCATACATGCACCGTAACTTCTCATATAAAATGCTAAATCTCTACATTATATTTCTCAGCAACAAGGAGGTAAAGAGCCGCCCGTAAGACTTTTTATTAATAAATGCTGAATCTCGACATTATATTGTTCTCAGCAACAATGAGGTGCAAGAGCTGTTTTTTTGAGTAAACGGCATTATTGAGTGTAACGGGAGACACCCAGATTCAGTTAATTCACGCACACACATTCATCATCTCTCTCAAGATTGCCCTATTTGCGGAAAAATTTTAGTAGTTTGCCCTGCATCACTACATATGCCTGTCTATCATTTACATTTCTATCTAAACATAGACTATTAACCTTATTTGCAACTTCCACTTACTCGCTTTCTTTCGAATTAAAACTGATGCTTCGCGCGCTTCCGCTAACCTTCCGCATCAAGATAAGCCAGCTTATATTCCACTGAATGCTCATTTGTGTTGTTGTACATATAGGAAACTCCTTGAGACCATCACAGAAACCTCCTCCCCCTCGTTCTTGTCACAATCTGTACGCCTGAAAATATTCCCCCTAAGAAATGGGACACACACTACACTGTTTACAACGTCATCATACGTTGTCTCTAGCTCCTACATCAAATAAAATGTGCATGTTTATCAAAAACTCTGACATGTGGTAAAAGATAATTACATGCCGACCGGACTCGTATTTATGTTTCAAATCAGCGGGTATCAATAAAATAATTTGTGGAATATCCGTGCATGGTTCAAATAACATTTTCGAACGTTTTATCATAGTGAATTTTTGCAACCATTTCTTGAGATTGGAACCATACCCTTCAAACAAGCCTGCACTTGCCCTTGTATTTACCGGGCCCCACAGGGCTGCCAGTGCCAGGGACCCGGAAATTTGCTCTTGGCAAAACGTTGCCCTTTACACTGGCCTCCTGCACGGCAGCCCTCATTAGCCTCCGGAAGCTTATACGCTGTTTAAATTGAAAATAATAAAGTTTGAATTCAAACCGTTTGGAGGTACGTGCTCTTCTTTAGATGGAGGTAGAGTTGGGTTCCTGTCCCTTGACTTTTTAACTTAAGTTTTTTTCAGGGCTGTTGTAACTGTGTTTCTGAAGCACATTTG
>JADLZN010009797.1:0-28501 GCA_018155175.1 Sinocyclocheilus anophthalmus
ATAGTAATGCATCCAAACCTTTGACCGGTATCTTATTAGATCATACAGTACATATCAAAGCAATAAACAAACAGATACTGTAAGTAGGCCCAAAAAAACCCCATTTGCATGTTTTCCTGCTGCACTCAGCATTTGCATTGCGATAACACAAACGCGCTGTTGTGAGAACTGTTGTGAAGCATCCAAGCTATTTGCATGGCAGCTTTTCAAAACAGGAAAATTATCGCCCGACAGGTTCCTCTCCATGCTTCTCTCAGCACTGAAATGATATGTTTGTTTCTAGGATTCGAAATGGTTTGAAAACATTCTAAACACTGAAAGTAATCTGCTTGAAATGTACTGTGATCAATGAACAGGGAAGTTTTTTTGTAAACCATCGTCACTCCATGATCTCTGAATAATTCTCATCAGTTTTCATCTGATGTGGTAAGTAAAATGGTATTTTAAGAATGTGATTTCTATCTACTCAATTTCCTCTTCCTGATTGCTAACAGCTAAAGCTAACTGCTGTCATTTGACATTGATATTGCTAATATCTAATCGCAGCATTATAAATTGGAGTTTGTGCTTGAGTTGGAAAGGATATTATAAAATGCACATCACTGGTGTCTAATTTAATCAATAAAAGTGTGAAGAAAACTGTGTGACCAGGTGATTTTGTGTTTGTAGTAAAAAAAAAACTAAAACCATAGATGTCTTTGTTTTATAAATTTACTTTAAGTCATACAAACTCTGTAATCCGTGGTCCTCTATGAACAACATCACAGGCCTGGCTTATTTTTGTCAGATGCAGGGATGGAGAGCGAGGACTCAATTGCAGGAGAGTGATGGGATTTATTAATAACAAAATAAAACAAAACAAACAAAAACTACCCCATAGGGGGGGAAACACTGGCCACAACTTGGCAAGGCAGACAGGACAAGTACACAGGACTGCACAAACACAAGGAAATAATAGGAGGACAAATAAGGGGGTAAGATGTGAAACACAGGTAGATAACAGGTAGCGATAGACGGTGTTGACGGTTTTACCGGTGTTAAGCCGCAACACCGGTTGTCACTTTCCCACCGCGGCACCGACCCCCACCGTTTTAATTTTTTATAGTTCAGTAAAATCTTTAGTTTCAGTAAAAGACCAGACATCACATTAAAAACTGACGCGGCCTGCTCATGCAGCGATGCGAACGACAGTCGCACCCAGATCAGCGGGACAGTTAGAGAGTGAGTCAATCTGACTGACAAGAAAGTGTGTGAGATAGACAAGAAGAGTAAGTTGAGACTAGACAAGAAGATTAAGTGAGACAGACCAAGATATAAGGTGAGACAAGACAATGAGCTAAGGTGAGACAGACACGAACAGTGATGTGAGCCTGTGACAAGAAGATGAGGTGAGGTGCCACAGACAAGAAGATGAGGTGAACCCAAGATCAGCATTGAGACATCGAAACAGTACAATAAGAGATGGTGTGCGCCTTTCATCTAACACGCGTCTGCAGGCCCTGACCATGGACAATGGAAGAGCATACACAGTCCACACGTTCGTGTAAAGTTGACCCATGAAAAGAAAAAAAAAAACGACAATGGCAATCCCTTGCAGAATAGATCTCATGGCGACTGAGGCGTTTCCCATAGCAACAGCAATCCATTGTTTTCAGGAGTTAGTGCTGGGTCGCGGCTCGACCTGGCTACATGCGTTCTTAATGGTCACCTACTACAATCTTGTGCTAAGAGGGTCTTAGGTATACATCATTCAGATTAAAAAAATAATAAAAAGGGTGAAAGCCTTCCACAGCGTATGTTTTTTGTCGGGCCAAGGCTTTATGGCGTGCATATTTTTACATAATGGGTCCCACATGAGAGTAATACCTGTAGAAATTACAAACGTACACTCGGAGTCAGTTGCCATATCCAGTCTGCCCCCATCCCCCGTCCAGACCATGTCCTAGTTAAAGGGGCTTTGTAGCCCTGTAACCTCATTGTTGCCCACAGTAGAAATACACTGTCCCCCGAAAAGCAAACGGCCATCCGACAAAGTGGGCAGTGACCCTGAAGTGGGAAGCCTCCCGTTGGCCCCATGCCTGCATATACGAGTGTCTACAAAGGAATCCCAGGCGCGTCATACGGCCACTTGTACCTGTCAGTGTCCAGCGAATTGGCTTCTCACGGGACCGCTGATCTGTCATCGGCCTGCCAACGGGTATTGCCTTTCCACCGCCAGCACTGAGGGGTGCCGGGCACGGGCGTTGCCTCGCCCTCAGGAATCAACCTGAGTCCTATGGCCGCGCCAAGCAAAATAAAATGCTCAGTCCTGCAGAGGGGAGTGGTGCTCGGTGGAAGCGGCAGCCGCAAGACCTTGGTCTGAGAAACAGGAGGCCTGCTCATTATGGCACAATGAGACGCACAGTGGAAAACCATATGATGTCGAGTAAAACCAGCATGAAAAGGGCGGCAAGAGACGTCTCACTTACACAAACACAGGAACTACAGCAAAGGAATAGGCGGCACGCGCGAGCAAAAAGTGCAAAAAACGAGGTCAGATAGGCACGAGATAAGGTCAAATAAGTCAAACAGCCGTTAATAAGAGTCACGGATAAGCGAACAAGAACCGGCTGTGCAGACGTGATCACAGATCTGAGCTGAACTCGGAGGACCACAACAGTCCACTTGTTCAGGGGACGAAAGCAAAATCAGCAGTGGTTGTAAGCCTTTGCGAGCCCATTCAATCCTTCGAAGGAAGATGGCTGCACCAAGCAACAGCACTAGGCTCGAAGGAACGGGGGACGGGGAACGGGCAAGGTTTGTGGTACGGGGCATGGGGAACAACAAGCTATGTGCAGGGGGAACGATGCCGGCAACGGGACAGCGGCGGATAAGCCAACATGCAACAGATGGAGTTTCCCAGTTTAACACCCCGAAAAGCAACAGCGGAGGCAGAGTTTACCGGGTCCTCCAATGGACAATGGATGTGAGGCTGGAAAAATGACAACCCCCACCTGTGACAAAAGACCCCTTAGATCCCCCTAAGGGCATTTTACGCAGGCCAAGACTCAGAAAGACTTCCACACTGATGCAAGCAAAAACTGCTCTAAACAATACTGGATGGAACACTACTGGGGGGAGGGCGGCGGGATTGGCCACATAGATTTGCGTCACATTATAAAGATTGAGGATAGAGAAGATGGGCACAAAAACATGCTGCTTACTCCGAACTACGCGCTGACTAACAAGCAGATTTGACCCGACAAAGGCCCAAGGCACTGAAAAACCACGCCCACCACTCGCCACACCTGTCACACAGTCCAACGTGCGAGCATCAGGGTGAGGGCAGCCGACTCTGTGCGTCTGGGTACTGCGGGTTCCACATTCGGTCACAAAAACACACATACAACAAATTAAAATAAACCCTTGGCCGCAACGATGCCACGACCTCGATGAACCACACCAGAAACTAACAAGGAAAAATGAAACCCGTTAAACATATAGGTAAACAACATAAATAAAGTGTTATAATAAAGAAAATCACACAAGGGACAAAAAAGGATTAAAAGGGGGCTAGACCATTAAAATAAAATGAAATTACTACCATGGTCTCCAAAACCATAATAAACGGAAATAAATAAATATAAGTCCGTCAGGCAGAACGGACTCGGTCGCAGGCCTGTCTGACAACGCTGAGGAAAGGTCCTTGCATTGCCCCCACTCATTTAATGTCACTCAACTCTGCGGCTGTTGTTTAGGCACGGAAAACCTTTCACCTTGAACAGGGTACGCCAGCATGGGAGGCATGTTGTGATGTTCAAGAGACAAAGGGGAGCTTGGTATTATGAGGGTCAGAGGGTTACATTCCTAATTGCCTTGAAAACAAATTGCAAGGGGCAAGAAGAAAAAAAAATGGACTGCAGACCTCCAGAGTCATGCAAGTAGAACAGCCACATACAACAGACCCAAAAAGTATCTGGACACCTACATCACACTTACAAAATGCATAAATGTCACTGCATTCGATTTTGAAAGCATTCATTTGAAAAAGATCACAAATACATTTATGTTTGTTGACGACACTAAGTAGTATGCAAAAAAGGGTAAAAAAATCAATTGAATTGCCATTAAATTGCTTGCATACCGTTACAGCAGCATACTTAGAAAGCAATACGTGATGCAGTTCCACATAAAACAACCTCAAAAGCTGGGAAATGCTGACATCTTTGACACGTTTAAGCCCTTGCGATTCAGGACTGCACAGCGGAATGCAGCGGGTATTGATGGCAGATTTCTTGACGCGGCTGATATCTAGGGCAGGTCAAACACAACAGAGGCAGTATGGTTAAGTGCCCTACCTTACCTAAACAAACAAAAATGTTTTCGGGAAGCTGACGCATTTGCGTGCCAGGGGACGGTCGTGACTGCAAGAGATGCCTTCCATCAATCACGCACATAGCTTGTTTTTTTGTTGGATGCTGGCGTGGACATTCTGCAGCACGGGGAGCATCAGAGCCCTTTCTGACATATGACATATACACAGCTGCTGGTGAAGCACAGGCCCCAACACAAACTGACATGCCAAATCCCAAAGAAAACAAGGGGAGCTGTCTCCAGTCTGAGGATTGCTTTTCAACATCTCATTTGTAATGCAACCAAAAGAACAGGTGGGGATATGGGGGCGGGAGCCGTCCCAGACAGCGCAGAGGAGCGACGAGCCAACAAGTCCGAATCACAAAACGGGAAGCGTTTGAAAAAAAGTGGCACACAGGCAGACAAAACAGGAGAAATGTTATTACAAGACCTCTGGTGTGGGGGTCAGGCATGCGACCCAACCTGGTCCTCTATACTGACCTTTGTCCTTTTCTGCTGAGCACTGGCGAAACACAGACCAACGGCCCACAACAATGAGCTATTCAGCCTATGCTATGACTAGGAAGTGCGGGTGAGCGTGTGAAACGTGTAGGACTGATTCCCAGCAGCTATCAGTAGACTGTTTAACAAACTTCCCATTTGACTAAGATGTATTGCTTTGGGACACACCATTTGTATACTTGCTATTGTAAAGGGAATTTAAGAGTTGGCATCCGGCGTATGCACAACATCTGTAATCGGCTTTCAAACTCCAATCTGGGACAGCCAGCATACTGGGCACCAGGGCCAGAAATTAACCAGGGCTTGGAGCAATGGAACCAAAATGACTAAAAAAAATAAATACCACTCCATAATTAAACTAAATCTATTATGGCTGTCGCAATTAATGTGAAATCAAAAATGAATGAAAAGTGTTGATTACAGCATTACATTTAGGTATGCTGGCACTGCATCAGATTTCTTTTTACATGCTTTTGAAAAATTGAGCAATATAACAAATCACACAAGTTTCTGTTGAGCTTTTGAATGCAATGTCCAATCAGAGGCATTATGATTCGTCACCGCGGAGAACGTCGGAGTTGTTCAGTGTGCGGCTTCACTGACTGAATTCTGTACGCTCACAATTCTAAGAAACATCATCATAACCACGGAGACTTTTTGCAGTAGTGCAATAACGTTGTTCCTGACTGAACATCAGTGGTGTAATGTAACAAGTATACTACTTTGTTTACATACTTCAGTAAAGTACAGATACCCCAAAAACTTGAGTTTTTTTAATATGTCCAGCCACTTTACTTTTACTCCACTACTTTCCCTAGTTAAACTGTACACGTTTACTCCGATACATTTCCCCTGATCATATTCCATACTTACTACAAAATAGTCAAATAACACAGACTGCGGAAAAGCAGATGATGAATCGTGGTCTGGCGGCTTCCGTTGAATCCTAAAAAAACACCCTTTTGGCCTCATGTGCAAACAAGTGCGCGCACAACCGCGGATAATTCATTTAATCATTTTCCACTCAAGTCGAAGGGTGTGCGATATACAGCATCGTCTGCGATAATATAGTAAGTGTTGTTGTAATGATGTGCAATCTGACATTATCAAGTAGGCTATATCACCACATCACACACAGAGTGCATGCACGTGATTTATTAATCTATTAAAACTCAAAATTCAAGACATTCTAAATTTTAGATGGCAAAAATGCTTCTGTATGCATTTTATATTTATATAATTTAATATAGTTAATCTATATCATGCAAATATTACCATTTTTCTGCAGATATCAGCATGAACATATTTAATAATAATTTTATACAAGTTCAATAAAGTAATGTGACTTAGGCTATATTTTAGACATAATATTGCTCGTTTTTGCTCAAAACGAAAATAGTTCCAAACAAAGATCAAAGCACTGTTTTGCGTCACTGAGCATGGACCGTGTTTACCTTATTGAATGAGTCACTTTTGAACGCAATCGTTGAAATAAATATTCAGTGATTCACTCTAACACCGTCAAATGCTTTGTTCCTGAAATGAATCAGCCGGGTTGAATAACTCCTTGAATCGCATTGACTCACTCATAACGTCACTTGCTATCACCTACTGCGTTTTAATTTCACAATTTCTTATTATTTTTTTTCATGTTTATAATTTAAGATATCAGTATTCAACGTTTTATGTAAATAACAAAACATTATTTATGCATCTGTAACTGCAGGTTAAACGCATCCATGTCCCCTCTGAGATACATAAACCTGTGTAAATACATCTAAATCCTATTTCATATGCAGATTCCAGAAATGTTTTCTTATGTTAGAATGAAAGACATTAAGTACCTGTCCAGATGAAGTGCTTCTTATTCTTACCCACAAATGCAAAATGGAAGAAAGAGTTAAAACTGAACACATTCTTGCTACTCAAGTTGTGTATGAACATTTTTTATATATATTTTTTTGCTTCTTTTCCATTTTGCATTTATTTTACTTTTACTTTCAATACTTAAGTACGAAAAGTATTTTTTTAATCTTAAATGTACTTAAGTACAATAAATATCACATACTTTTAAGACTTTTACTCAAGTAATATTCTAAACGGTGACTTCAACTTCTACCAAAGTCATTTTCTGGTAAGATATCTGTACTTTTTCTTGAGTATGGCTTTCAGGTACTTTATACACCACTGAAAACATGAAAATATAATACGAATTATTACAATATCAAGAACGATAATCAACAATGATTTGTCATAACACTGCAGCCCTACCCTGTTACTACGGAGCCCTTAAAGGGACCGTTGCAAAAATAAAAAAAAATACAGACTTTCGTGTGCTCATGAGAAACTTTGTCCGAAGAAAACCCATGTCCAGTTTATGTAAACTATAACCTGTTTCCTTTGTGCGTCACTGCAATTTTAATGTGAAGAAAACAAGAGTATGGATGCACATAACTTAATAAAGACCTATTTGCTCAAAAAATGGTTTTCGGGCAGTAGATGCCTCTAATATCACGGACTTATGTCCACTTTAAAGCATACTGAGACGGCTGAGAAACCATGCCTTGAAATGGGCTTTTTTTTGCTAATTTCAAGGCAGGTCCATAAAGACAAGTTCAAGGGTCCAGTATACTTATATCACGGCCTTATGTCTGCTTTAAAGGGGTCATGAAGTGGCTTTTTTATATATTTTTTTATACTGTTGTCTGAGGTCCACTTATGACATTTGTGTGGTTTTTACATTCAAAAACATCAAAATCAATAAGTAATAGGCTATTTTCTATCCTGGTTTTGAGGCCGGCTTGAGAAACGCTCGGTTTTTATGGGTGTGCCCATAGAGAAACCTCGCATAGAAAACTCACTGTGAAATAAGCTGATGGCACAATACGGCTGTGTGCATTGAGCTTTAATTTTGGATTTCGTTAGAGCAGTTCGTGGAGTATTCATATAATTCATTTGTCATTTACTGAAGCACCTTTATATAATAAGACACTTTGTCCATATATAGCGCTGCTCGCAATACGTGCTGTTAGAACTGAATTTAGAAACTCAGCATTTCTCTGCAAGGATGCATTAAATCCGACAAAGTGGTTTAATAAAGGATGTTTTGATCGGTGAAATACAAAATATTTTAAACAGACACACCAAGGACCATATATTATTATATATATATATATACACACACACTGCCCTAACGAAATTCAAAATTTGCACTTTTGACTGTAACAATAGTTTTTTATGAACCATTAAACAGAGCATATAGGACAACGCACACTGAGCCGCCCATTGCACCATCAGTCCATTTTGCAGCACATTGGCCTCCACAGAGTTAAATTGGTTGACGAGGACATAAGGCCTTAAAATATGATGTACTGCTTTAACGAAAGCCAAAATTTGAGCACCTTTTGACTGTGTCAGGCCGTGACAGAGGACGCGTTAAAGAGGACATACACCTGCCGTGATATTAGAGGCATTCTGCCCTGAAGAATGCCATATTTTGAGCAAATATCTCTATTAATTCATGTGCATCCATACTCTTGTTTTCTTTACAGTAAAATTGCATTGATGCACAATTAAAATGAGTTTACATAAAAAGGACGCTGTAACGCGTGCACATGTGAAAGGTTTCTTGTGCGCACACAATAGTTTCTTGTGAGCACGCAAGAAGCTTCTCGTACACACACGAAAGTTTCTCATGAGCATGCAATAGTTTCTCATGCACATGCCAAAGTTTCTCGTGCTCAAGCGAAAGTCTGTGTATTTTATGTTTTTCGCAAAGGTCCCTTTAGGGGCTTTGTAAGTTCCTGTTTGTTTGTTTTTTTAATTATAGTTTATGCAGCTGTTGTGTAAATACATGACCTTTGAGATGAATTAAACAGTCTGTGTACATTAATAAAAATGCCTTGTCAGATGCAGCTTCTGTTCCACCTCTGCAGTGTAAAGATGACTTCTGATATTGATAAAATGTAATAATTTAACAGTCTATAGTATTCTGATGGACTCATGCTCCTAGTCACACATTTAGCTAAATGTTTGTGCAACACCCAATTCAAATTAGGCTGTTTTTTCTCTTTTCACACTCCCATGATTACGAGCACATCCCCCATCGAGAAACAAGATCCCGCACCAGCATCCAGGCACCATGAGGTGCCAAGGCTAGAGGAGAAACTCCCCAACCAGCACTGCAGGATCTGTAATTTTGCCACTGCAAAAAACCATATACCACACATCCCATGATCGGAGATTTATGACCTAATCAAAAACACATTAGCCAGAGTGACATTGATCACTAACAATATCACAACAAAATCCTCCAATGGTGTCTGAAGTCATCCAAATAATCTACAACCTTTAAAAAAAATCTGACAATATTTAAAATAGTCATATATGCACACATTAGCCAGGCCAAAATTTGTATATGGAATAACCGTTTAATAAAAGCAATAAGCCCCGTGAAGCCGTGGTTTTACAGTGAATTGATAACAGCTAAGGAGTGTTAAGGGCACTCCGCTTCGCATCGTCGCATCGTGCCTAACAATGCCCCTTAGCTGTTTTAAATTCACTGTAAACCACGCTTCATGGGGCTTATTGCTTTTATTGATCTAGGCACTTGCTTTCCGTCTCACTGATAAAACAATAAAATCTTATACCTCGTCCATTCTGACACGTTTGGGGTCTTAACCTTTTTTTTTAATGTTTTTTATTGAAAGACGTTATTTGCTCACACAGGCTACAATTGTTTAAATCAAAATCATAAAAAAATAATAAATAAGAGTAATACTGTGAAAATTATTACAACTTTACAAATAACACTTTTCACTTTACTAACATTTTAAAACTAGGGCTCCTATTATTCCCTGTGAGGGCGAAAGCTGATGTTTATTCTTGCCATTACTTCACTTACTTAGATTACCTTTCTTATCAATTACTAGCTTGAAAACAGTTGTGTCGTGCCTTAAGTATTTTTGTGGAACTGGGATACGTTTTTTTCATGAGTCCTTTGATAATGGCAAGTTTCAAAAGACAGCATATTTAAATAGCGCATCCTTTGTACAATATAAGTGTCCTTCTCTCTTTTTGAACAAGTTAATGCATCCTTGCAGAATAAAAGTATATACAGTACATTTAAACAATATAGTAAGTAACCATAATAGTCAGTCATTGATCAATATACTTTTTCATTTAGAAAGAGTTGCATAATTAAGAATGAATTGGAATGAGTTGTGCAACATCTTTTTTCAACTGGATCTGAAGGCGTTTGATTTTTTCATTGTCTGTTATACTTCAGTATCACACATGGAGGTTTGTGTCTTGGTAAAGCAAATGAAGCCATTTATGTTCCCCAACCATTTTCCGCCTCATTACAGAAGAATGTCCCTCACAGTCTATCGCAAATGGGAGTAGGTGACACAAAAATGGCCACTACGTAAACACCATTTGACTTCACAATAACTACTTTATTGGGTCTACTTAACAACCATTCCTTGAGTCTTCCTCAATGGAAATGAGATTTACAGCCTTCTTTTCTCAAGCAGGTTGTCCTCATGGTAAGCCATGCATCCAGCCATCTAATTGGTACTAGTGACTGTGCTTCCAAGGTTTAGACCATGAACAACACAAAACCAATGCTACACAAGTAGAGGAAGTTTGAGGATAAAGGAAACCGAATAATAATCAACCCTTTCACTGTTTTGAGACACATTTAAGTGGGCAGAATGGAGTTACCAACTGTAACACCATGTCTCTTAGACCGTAAATTAACTTCCTGGATGGTCTTCTGGTCGTAAACCATGAGGTGGGAAAAGGAAAAGGTAAAAAAAAAAAAAAAGAGGAGGAGTTGATGGGGGAGGGGAAGGTGACAGAAAATCCCTGTAAGCTTTACAAACTCCAGTTTTTCTGGGTCCTTTTTTTTTTTTCTTTTCCGCCAGAGGCAGATTTAAGGACCTCAGATCGGAGTTCATAAGTGTGTTTACTTTGCAAGCCGACCATCTGACTGTTTGCTCCATTGAGATTTCGGATCCACAAATCTCAGCGAGTATATACTGCAAGGGTGGTCTACATCCGTGTAAACAAATCAGCGTGTGTCTACAAACACTTCAGCCCATCTTCAGAGCTCAGACTCCCTTAAACTCTTGTCCTCTGAAAACACCCCCCACACAAGCCCAATTATTGAGTAAAAACGTGAACAGCAAATTCTGCATTATTGATTAAGAACCACACACAAATGTATTTTTGTTTCCTATGAGCCAGCGCTGAGGTTATCCCTGTCAGATGACATAATTCATATCGATATCATCTGACAAAACAAAAAATGGGAAACTGTAACAAGGCTTGAGGGTCTTAATTACAGTCTCTCAGTGTCTTAAACACAATGAAATCCATTCAGGCTATGAGGACACCGCATCATATAAAAGGCACACTTACATTTTTTTCCCATGGACAAATTGTTGAAATTCCACATGGGATTGTTAAACGCTGCTTCTGGCATGGCTGGTGAACGTGCCAAAAGTGATTCAGATGGGATTGGATGCATACTGCATTTACAAACATTCAAAATCGCCAGCTGGAACGAGTGGACAGAGGATGGAATCGGATGTTAAAGGAGACATATTATGCCCCCTTTTACAATATATAATATAAGTCTCTGGTGTCCCCCGAAAGTGTCTGTGAAGTTTCAGCTCAAAATACTCCACAGATCAGTTATAATATCATTTTGAAAATGCCTATTTCGAGTGGAAGCAGAAACACATTGTTTTCGTGCATGTATCTTTAAATGCAAATGAGCTGCTGGGGCCCAAAAAAGCTCCCCGCCCCCTTTTCCAGAATAGAGTTGCACCATTACAGCTCGGACCTGCTAAATCACATCTGTTTTGGTTTTGATTTTCATGTTTATCGCGCTGAAATCATGCTTTTTAAACCATATTACAGTTGAATAGACTATCTGGGTATCCCCTGAGACCGCTTTCTTCTGAGTTGCACATACTCCGAAGCACATCGCGCACTACAGCGGCTCTGGTCCCAAGCATGTGAGGTACTAAACTCAAGTTCTCATCCACCAAAACATTCTCCATCCTTTAAAAAACCCGCATGAGTTACAACAACAGTCTTGTTTTAGGTCTGTGAAGGATAAAACCGCTAGGGAAATAAATCACATTTCTTTATTTTAGATCTGTGTGGCAGCAAGCGCATATACCGGTAAAGAACACAATGACCTCCCCTTCTCTCTTGTCCATCTGAGGCTGGGACTCTAACAGCTTGTTCTTGTGCTTGTCTGTGGCTGGCAGCCAAAGACAAAGCACATGTAGACATGGTTTTTGTGGCTCAAACTTTCACCATGAACATTCAGCGTGGTCCCCCGTTGTCTGCTTGCAAAACACAATGGCGACGGCGCCGTCGGGTGTGGTGAAACTACCAGATTAAGTGGGCGGTAATTTATAATGTATGAATCCCTTTTGCCAGTCACCAGGAGACGAATCACGCGCTGGTTTTTTCTCATGACGCTTTTCTAGAGCCCTAGAATAAACACACAAAAAAAAAGGCTTACCAAAAACAAAGTTACTGGGTTAATCTTTATCACGTTTCTATCTTCTTTATGTTTTGTGTTAGATTGCACCGGGACCTGCGATTTTTAACACTCTCTAAAACCTTGAAAAGCTCAGATTTCATGATATTGTACTTTAAATCTACTACTGTGGTTCTAGATGCCGTAGACCTGCAAACATTGCAAAGCCTGAACAATTTGTACATGTGTCTTTGCGCGCTGCACAAACACTGCACTCAGTCTAAACACGGAAATTGTTTGCCATCTGATATTGACGCACTCCTCTTCACCCTATCTCAAGTCGACTACGGATGCCTTACCTCTACAGTGTCCGTATGCACTGATATTTATTCCAAATTTACATTACTACAGCTTGAATCTTATTTCCAATAATTGTCATATGTAAAAAAAAAAAAATCACTTCTACGTTTTTTTAATAATCGAAGGTTCCCACAATCTTTATTGTGTGGGTTTTTATTGTTTATACACCCTCCGTGCTTTCATTCCAAAGAAAAGTTGGAGAGAAAAAAAACAAGCTTTTCTTCCCTTTCTTCTTATCTTCTAAGTAGCATCTGATATACAGTTGCGTTTAGGTGCCCAGTATACCGTTGCCCTTTGCTGACATCACTGATCCCTTGCCTTTAACCATCACAAACAACTTATTATGAGGAAAAATCAATTTCTGCTTTCTACATTTTTTCTTTGCGTATACACATATAGAATTCAAACTTGGTTGCGCACCTGTTTCATGTTTACCATTCAATATTCGTTCTTTTTCTCCAATGTATAGCGGCAGCTGTAAATGTCCTTGCATGGTATATAGTCCAACTGGCGTAGCCTGCTTTCGATAGTACATCGAATATATCTGCTAATGTCTAAATACCTCGTCAATAATTTACCATCTTCGCCAACCGGTTTGCCTCGAGCATTTTCCCGTCCGAGATCCGGCGGCAACTCATGTTCTAATAATTGAATATAGGGCTCGCTTAAATAAACGGTCGACACACACGGGCACCAGGTGTCTCGGCTTGATGGGACGCGCCCCCTTCAGCACAGCGCATGCATGTGTGTGCTCCGCGGGCGTGCGCTCGGGTGTGTGTCTGACGGCTATGTGTGATTAAAGCTCTGGCAAGTCATGGTTCGCACGGATACCAAACCACCAACCCCGCTCTCTTGCCCTGTCTCATCTTGCTGTCTGACTATCACACCGGAAGGCGCGCGCATCAAGCCCATCCTCACACACCGTCGCGTAGCTTCGGTGCGCTGTAGCACACACAGATACGTGGTTCTCACAGACGGTGCGGCGAACACCGATTGTCCCTCTTCGTCTTTTTCCTTCTTCTTTGCGTCCATCTCCTCACGTAGTTTTGCACAGAACCATCCACACAGACATTTGTCAATAGTACCCGTGCTGTCTCGACCTAGACATTCCTCGTAAACGCAGATTCTTTGTTTTAAACTGATATCTAACCCAGCTGAGCAAGAAATTACGATGTTATCATACTGGGAATCTCCGCCTGCGTCCAGGCTCCATCTAACGGCCTGCCCAGTGCCCGCGCGCCACCATTACCCATGCATGCTGAATCTATGGCTGCTACTGTTTAATTCGCAATCCACACACAACAGCCTCTACCAGGAGATTAATCCTCAATCATTCTAATTCTCTTACATTTGCAACACTATGCATTGGTTATTTTACAGCCTTAATTATTTTCCAATTTCGGTACCCCGAATACTACTGATTGTTGATTTTGTATGTCTACTGCTTGTAATTTGTGTGTCTTTGTTTCTCTTTCCGCGCCCTTTGTTCTTTTCTTGTTTACTGACTTTTCGCACTCGCCTTTAATCCTGTTTGAAAACGGTCTTCTCAGACTATCGTTTTCCGCTGTGTATATCTAATCCAAGTGTTAAACGTTTGCGCGGGAAAGCAAAGTCACAATGATCCTTAATGACGTGTCCACTCATTTCTTTGTTTTGTCTTTGTATATTCACATCACTGTGTTCCGGCCTCAACATGTCTCTATTGCCACAATATCCCTTGTTCTGAGTCTGTGCACACTCCTCAGCCTCTTTCTACATGTACCTGGCTGTATAATACACTGTGTCTGGTCGTCCACTTCGTGGAAAACTGTCTCTTGTGCATTCGTTTCGCGTCTCTCTTTGCCCGAAAGATTGTGAAAGAAATGGGGGGTAGAGTGACTCGGATGGCCATTATGGTGTGAAGATACTTGAAAATGAGAATGCACAGAAGTGGGTCGCTGCGTCTGTGGACAGACTAATACTCGGGACGCGCGCGGCATCATGCGGGTCGGTGTGCGGTGAGCGCACGCGCGGTTGGGCAACCCGCGTAGGTGCGGCTCTGAGTTGGCGTGCGCAGTGTGGGGGTGATCCCCGATTGCGGTGGCTGGCGCCGGTGCTCAGACAGGAAACCACGGGACCCGATCGCGACTCCTACAATCGGCGTGACTCGGCTCGATTATTTTGGTTAGCTTCAAAATAAAGACATTTACAGCAATCTGAGAGACTGCTGGCCCGCTGGGAAAGTCAATTTACTCAAAACTGATTGCCTAGGATCTGTTTAATCGGGTTAATCTAGTCTAAAGAAGAACAAGCACTTTTCAAGTCTTTTGGTTTGAAACAACATAACGGTGAGAACTGACAGAATTTTCATTTTTGGCTTAATTAATCCCCTTAAGGACAATTAATTCATTAATTCTTCCCATTTTTTTAATTATTTGTCACAGAGAAAGTAGTATAAAAAAATTAGTCTACAGTACATGATCACTATTTCACAGGGGTTTTTCTGGTAGTGCCATATTAATTTGCCAAATCACACATTTGCTTACTGAGGTCATCTTCACCCTGGATGTGAAAGCAGAGGTGCATTTTGGGAGAACTGAGGTCTCAACACTCAAACTGCCAGTTCATTGCATCTCACCAAATTGTTCCAATCAGAATTCTGAAATGCTGGAGACTGTCATTCGAGCAATCTTCAATGGACAGATTTTCCTTCCGTCAGGTGCGAAACAAGTCTGTAACAAGCGCAACATATCAAACACACCCCGCAGCTTCACGTCTCAGATACGATCAAGGCGGCAAATTGTCTGCGCTTCCTTACAAACACAAATCTTCCTGGCTTGGGAGGCACACCTCTGGTATTGCACAGCAAACAAACATAATTGGCTAATCTAATCGCATTGCTTTCTGCATTTCTGTGTACTTGTGCCTAAGCGTCTCTATGAAGGCCAGGGCTATGTGACCGTGAATGCCACATTGTTCAGGGCCCCTCACAGATGCAATCTGCACAGACGTCGCTCGGCCTCTCTCCAGCTCCGGTGACAGGCTGTTGAGTCTGAGGTGTACGCTAACGCAAAAGAGAGACTCCATCACGCTTCACATGCAGCCCTGATAGAGTGGAGTCAGTGAGCTGTACTATCTGCCCATCAGCGGCCCCGGCCCCCATTCAGCCTGGAAATGATGGTTCGTTTCAGTCCAAAAGGAAGACCAGAGAATGGCTAACGCGAGAGGACTGCATTCAGCAAACAATGCCAGCGACAGAACCCAAGCCTCAAGCTCTCAATCTGGACTCAAAAGACAGGTTAAAGGAATCCTTACGATTGAATTTCAACTCGGCAGATGCAAGAGATGCACTGAATTTAGACTGTTTAAGTCTAAACTGTCAGTTGAATAACACTCTTATTAATGAGTCTTACAAATGCTTTTTTTCTCTCGAGTATGGTTATTTTTCTGTGCACCAAACCAAACATAATGCAGTTATATCCAACATCAAATAAAGATATATAAATTCACATTAAAACGTAAGAACTTTAAATAAAAGCAGACTCATTTTATGAATGTTGCACAAACAAGAGATACATATTTCTTGCCGATCTTTGAGTTTTAACATAGATATTTAAAAAAAAGTTAGTAACTAAGAGATATGTTGCTGAATTCATTAAACACACTAGGGGGAAATAGTCTAATGTTTTGGTACCTGACAGGTTTGTTACCGGATAAGCCTAAATTCTTTTGTTAAACTTTCTAAAGAAAATCTTGAGCATAATAAACAAGCGCACAACATGCATGTGTGACTATTTAGTGACTGTAACTAGAACACCACTATTTCATGTTCATAAAATCAACATATACTTAAAACAAGAATATTAAAATGTCAAAACGTTAATTTTTAACAAGGGCAAATATACTTGCACTCACCTCTAGCACAGTCTGTCATGAAAATAATGTTAAATATGAAGAAAACTATCCAAAAAAGTTCCATGATGTCCCTGTTAAGGCTCTCTGGTTCTTCAATCTATGAAAGAAATAAAACTGTTAGTGAGAACAAGGACTGGTGAATTAACTCTGAAACACCAGTGCAATGCCAAAACACTTGTGCACTTCTGTTGCACTTGTGTAAATGTGTGTATAGGACGGAATTACATTTCTAACGCCAATTAAGTTGTCTTATAAAAAAAAAAAGCAAAAAGCAACGCTTCCATTAAATCATAATACAGCACAACCTGCAAAATAGAGATATTTTACTCGTGAAATAAGCTGTATGTGCATAAAAAGCGGTTCCAAGTGGGTAAAAGGTACTTTTTAAACCAGAAAACATGCAATCAAATATTCAAAGTCAAACATGCGAGACTTACCAACTTTCATAAAGCTGTTCCTTGCGACTGATAGATAAAATATCATGCTTACATCCTCCGGACGATTCGTGCCTATATAAACATCCAGCGAATTCAAGCGCTTTATTTATCACGCGCAGCTGTGTTCCTGAACGCTCTCGCGCGACACTTCTTAATACACGCGCTGATTGCTGTAGACTTCTGTAGCGTTCGATGACAGTCACCGGGGGGGGGGGGGGGGCGGGGCGCTATATCGCGCATAGCAGTTCAAATACCATGGACTTTATCGCCATAGATTCTTCAGAAAACAAAACACACCCCCGACAATTTTTACAGCACCTACATTTGTATCAAAGCGTTGTTTTAAACACCGTTAGCTAAATATTTCCGCGTCCAGCCACGCAATACACATACACGACACACAACCACACCACCCACACACACACCTACACTCACACACACACACACACACACAACACACAGGAGTGCGAGACGTCACCCTACGGCCAACTTTAGACCAACTCACAGCGAGCTCTTCACTCTTACTGTTTAAACTCTTTCCATCATCATATATAAATACACTCTAAAAAATAAATATTATTGCATTATTACATAACTATTATTATTACTCTATATAATAATAATGAGTTTTTCATAAAATAATAAAACCACAGACATTTTAAACACATTGTACATACATCCAGTAGCTTTACCGTTCACTGAAACTGACCTGAACAAAGTCCGCACATTCCACAAGACCTATAAAAACAAGTCCGCCTTTAAACACCACAGTCTTAAGTGCGACAGAGGCTGAGTGCCTAACACGACATATCCGTATCAACCAAACCAGCAACAATACTAAAATTGTCTCGCATCGGGATGGCCCCTCGCTAAACACAGTTTTTAGAGACACAGCGTCGAACAGTGGTTTGGGGAAAGTTTACTTTTAACAGTAATGCATTAACAGTGGCGTTTACCAATAAAAAAGCAAATACATTGGTTAATAGAATGGGAATAAATACATAAAGGATATTTGTGTTGTTAAACATTTAATTATTGCAGGTTTGCGTCATATTCTGAGTTGCATTATTATTATTCGTTTTGAGGAATACTGAATCTGTTTTTTGTTTGTTTTTGTGAGTGAGATGAATCAATGCATATTAATATTTATTTTAGAACTACAGTAACAAAATCTGATTTCTCTCAACATTGGGACAGGAGACCTTTCAGTCAATAAATGGGAAAACAAATTAACTGGCATTACTTATTTGAAAAAAAGTAACTCAGATATTCTCTTATAAATTAAAAAGTAATGCGTTACTTTACTAGTTACTTGAAAAAAGTAATCTGATTACGCAACTCGCGTTACTTGTAATGAGTTACCCCCGACACTGGCTGGAATAACATCTCACATCTGACCACGTTACCTCATTAGCATGATGATGCACGTGCTATTATGTAATTTTGGAAGTGATGTTTTTAAATGCACCCTTATACTCTTTTATTCAAATCTTAAGCATACTAAGCACGCATGCCATTCATTTATTGTAAATATGTGAATGTTGTAGATTGTACACAGTATTGTAGAGCATACCCAATTATGCATATGATGTTGCACACATTTAAATGGGGGTTAAGAAGACCATTTTGTGGACTAAGGAAGAGTGCAAAATCTATCCAGCAGAAGTCCCAGAACAAATAAGAGCTCTCTCCTCGTCTCTGCTCTCAGCTGGAGGAGAATCACTCACTCGAACCCGCGTTTCATAAAACTTGCTTTACATGCATGAACACGTGCTGCCATCTTGTGCTGGTTTTTCAAACTGACAAAACAAAAAAGGACGTGCCCAAGTCATTGTTGACTAAATTTATAAAAAAATCTATATAATGATAATAAAATTTAACTAGAAATTATAAATTAAAATAAGTCTGCTGACAGACAGAAAACAAAAAGCCGAAGTACTAAAATTAAACTGAAATTGCTAGAAATAAATGAAAATGAGAAAATCACTTAAACTAAAATTCAAACTTGAAAACATGACAACCCAATTCAAAATATTAATAAATACACCAACAATGAAAAATATAACACTGGTATAACGAACAGTAAATATTATGGGGAAAAAACAGATGTAGAAAGTACTTAACCAGAAGTAACCAGTTCATTGTAACTTATTATAACTTAAACAGTGTATAGTTTAGTACAGTAAGGTCCTAAGCACAAATCTGATTATTTACATACATATATACCAGTTTGAAGCTTTTGAGATACTGTAAGTTACAATATTGTAAGTTACAAAACATTAAATTATTTCATCCTGAAATCTGAGATGTTCTATACAGTGGGGCAAATATGTATTTGATACACTGCTGATTTTTCAAATTTTCCCACTTACAAAGAAATGAAGGGTCTATAATTTTTAAGGTAGGTTTATTTTAACGTATAGAGACAATACCAACCAAAAAATCCAGAAAAAAAATAAAAATTACATAATGGATAGAAATTGCTTTGCATAAGTATAGCGTTCTTGATCATACCAGCAAAACGTGACTTAGTACTTGGTGCAGAAACCCTTGTTGGCAAGCACAGAGTTAAGACATTTTTTTGTAGTTGGTCACCACTGGGCCCGTATTCCACAAAACATTATTATCTTACCACTACGATTTCTCCTAAAATAGCAGAAAAGTTTTTAGCTAAGATTTTCTCTTACAACCTATGCACAAAGCTGCTGAGGACAAAACTTTACAGAAGAATCAAAGAAGATTTAAAGGGGTCCTGTTATGCTCTTTTACAAAGTCTTGATTTTTTTTTTGGGGGTGTACTAGAACAGGCTCTCCTACTAGGTTTACTACATTATTTGTCACATATTTTACATTATTACAACACCTCTCGCCCCAGTCTGGCATGAACGGCTCGAATAGTTCCTGTATCCAATGAAGGCCCACCTTCTCTGAACTACGAAGGTGTTGATTTGGTTAGCTGGGCCAGTGTGTGCTGTGATTGGGTATAGCTGGGCCGGTGTGTGCTGTGATAGGTTAGCTGGGCCAGTGTGTGCTGTGATTGGTTAGCTGGGCCAGTGTGTTCTGTGATTGGTTAGCTGGCCAGTGTGTGCTGTGATTGTTAGCTGGGCCAGTGTGTGCTGTGAACGGTTAGCTGGGCCAGTGTGTGCCGTGAACGGTTAGCTGGGCCAGTGTGTGCCGTGAATGGTTAGCTGGGCCAGTGTGTGCCGTGATTGGTTAGTTGGGCCAGTGTGTATTGTGATTGGTTAGCTGGGCCAGCGTGTGCTGTGATCGGTTAGCGGGACAGTGTGTCTGTGAGTGGTTAGCTGTCGTGTGTGGCTGTGTGGTTAGCTGGACAGTTTTGTGTGCTGATTGGTTAGCTGGGCCAGTGTGTGGTTTGATTGGCAGCACCTGCGGCGGTTCGGGAAATGTCATGCCCCTTACCATAGCCGCCTACTAGCTTCAGTGTAAATATTGCATCAATATCAAATAATTTTGAGTGTGATTTAAACCCGGATGATTGTAATTACTCTAAGTTTGTCTTCCTTGGTAAAGCTAGCATGTCTCCAACATAGTGATAACACTGGTTGCCTTCTCTAGTGCAGCTCAACCAGGTCTCGTCCCATTCGTCGGTATCTGTGATATCACAAATCCTGGAAAATATGCGTTGTAGTCCAAACGAGTCGTTCGTTGTAGTTTTTGAAAAGTGATTTCTGTTAAATACAATTTCTCCTTTTGAAGTGGACTTAGATTTTTCTAACTTTGCAGATAATTTTTATGTTCAAACAGCAACATTACACACAAACTAAAGTTAAAAAAGTGAAAAAGCATAATGCACGTCCCCTTTAAGCTAAGAGTAAGGGGCGGGGTTGACCTTGTTGCTATGGATGATGTCAGCATGATTACTAACTATGCTCACAGTGATTGGCTGATAGTCTCTGTAAGAGATTTATACATAGAAATATTGTAGAGCATGATTTTATGTTGCCATATTCAAATAAAGGTTTAAAAATAAAAATTATAATAATTGCCACATTTAAATAAAGATTTTAAAATGCAGGCTAAATGTCTCTTATTAAACAAGTATATGTTCAGTTAATTGTCAGTCTCTTACATGTGTGCTTCTCATAAACAATTAGCGGATATGCATATAAACAGCCTTTAATTAACAGAGTAGAATAATCATTGCTGATAGTAAGACATGCAAACATAAAAAAAAAAAAAAAAAAAAAAAAACTGGACGCAAGAACAGCTGTTACATCTTGCCCAACTGGTTAATGAAAACAAAGATATAATCAAAGTTAAATTTGGAGTTCGGGTAACCTCCAAACCAAAGTCAAAACCTTTTTAAAAGGTCATTATCATCAAATGTTTCTAAAATGTTTATGTTCGAGGCAGATTGCCGGCAACAGCCATTTTAGGATAGTTTGTGGCTTGGTTTGAGTGACTTAGGAGTCCTCTTCACTACTCCTAACGTTTCACAGATTTAGGAGCTAATTTTAGCGCTAAAATACTTTGTGAAAAACTCTTGGAGCAAAAATTTAGGAGTCCTAAATTTAGGATTGACACGCCCACTGTCAAAAAAAAATAACTCGCCCAAATCGGCGAGTTATGAGCTACTTTTAGCTTTAAGATGTTTTGTGAATGCGGGTCCAGGTTTGCTCACATCTCAGGAAGGATTTTGGTCCACTCCTCTTTACAGATCCTCTCTAAATCCTTAAGGTTTCTTGGCTGTCGTTTGGCAACTCAAAGTTTCAGCTCCCTCCACAGATTTTCTATAGGATTGAGGTCTGGAGACTGGCTATAGGCCACTCCATGACCTTAATGTGCTTCTTCTTGAGCCACTCCTTTGTTGCCTTGGCGGTATGTTTCGGGTCAATGTCATGCTGGAAGACCCATCTTCAGTGTTCTGGCTGAGGGAAGGAGGTTCTCATCCAAATTTTTACATTACGTGGCCCCGTCCATTTGCCCCTCAATGCAGTCTTCCTGTACCCTTAGCAGAAAAACAGCCCCAAAGCATAATGTTTCCACCTCCGTGCTTGACTGTTGGAATGGTGTTCTTGGGGTCATAGTCAGCATTTCTCTTCCTCTAAACACGGCGAGTTGAGTTAATGCCAAAGAGCTCAATTTTGGTCTCATCTGACCACAGCACTTTCTCCCAAGCCTTCTCTGAATCATTTAGATGTTCTTTGGCAAACTTTAAACGGGCCTGTAAATGTGCCTTCTTGAGCTGGGGGACCTTGCTGCAGGATTTCAGTCCATTGCTGCGTAGTGTGTTACCAATGGTTTGCTTGGTGACTGTGGTCCCAACTGCCTTAAGATCATTAACAAGCTCCTCCCGTGTAGTTCGGGACTGATCCCTCACCTTTCTCATGATCATCCTTACCCCATGAGGTGAGATCTTGCACGGAGCTCCAGACTGAGACCGATTGATGGTGGTTTTGTATTTCTTCCATTTCCAAATAATCGCACAAACAGTTGTTTCATTCTCGCCAAGCTTCTTGTTGATGGTCTTGTAGCCCATTCAAGCCTTTTGCAGATCTACAATCTTGTCTCTGACATCCTTTGACAGCTCTTTGGTCTTGCCCATGGTGGTGGGAGAGGTTGGAATGGAAGACACAGATTGTGTGGACAGGTCTTATACACTTAATGAGCTGACGTTAACTTCTTAAAGTGACAGGACTAATCTGTGTTCCACATGGGCACATAACCAATCTGTGGGAGCCAGAATTCTTGCTGGTTGGTAGGGGATCAAATACTTATTTCACTCACTGAAATGCAAATCAATTTCTAACTTTTATATAATGTGTTTTTTTTCTGGATTTTTTGGTTGATATTCTTTCTCTATCCGTTAAAATAAGCCTACCATAAAAATTACAGACCCTTCCTTTCTTTGCAAGTGGGCAAACTTACAAAATCAGCAGGGGATCAAATAAATATTTTCCCCACTGTATATTGTCTGGAAAACAGACAATATATATTGTTAGCACAACAGAATGAAAACTGTCCCTTTGCACTATTTATTTTGAAAATCCAGTACTTATCAAATTAAACCCCATGAAATTAAGTAATCAATCAGTGATCAAAATGTTTATTGAAATAAAGGTTTTTACTAACACCTCTTAACTTACACATCCTTTATACATTAAAGAATACACAAATATTAACACGTATATTTGGCAAACAAGCCTTGTTAGCTTTATTCTCCCGGTCACCGTCTGCTAACCAGTCAAGAAGTATTTACTATTCACTTCTCTGACCACTAAGTAAATGATCAGTTGAAGATGTCTTTAAAAGTGCTTCTGAGACAAAAGCACATTTACATAGCATCCATTGTTCCCTCAAAAAAAAAAAAATCGTAATATTGTTTCCGATCAAATAAACAGACAATGAATGAAAACAAGTTAACTTTGAGTGACAGTTAATGCTAACAAGGCTGGTACTAAGGCTATACAAACAAATGAGAGCAGGTAAAGGGGGAGGGCGACCTAAAAGTTGTCCACCAGATGAAGTCAATGCGCCCCAAAACTATCATTACAGGCTCACAAATTTCACTAAATAAGAATAGAGACCATCACAGCAGGGACCTATTTGTTTAAGACTAAACTACAACATTACAAGATCCTACTTGTGACAGTTGGTCATTCATTTTTAATTTGAACTGGATCCTAATGACGTTATTCATTGTATATTATACTACAAGCTGGACGGTTGACAAAAAAATAAAATAAAAATACTAATATAGCAGCCAAGACCTTAAACCCAGGCTACTCAATGTCAGGTTATATTCCCAAAACTCCTTCAACTTCAAAACAGGTACATATATATATATATATATATTCACAATTTAAAAAATACTTAATCCTGGACTAAGTGCCCTTTTAGTTCCAACAGAATCCCACAAGTCAAAATAATGCCAAATATCATCTGATCTGATCATCTGATATCACATATCGGCATTGATGTGTGAAATATGAAACAGCCAGTGACCATATGGAGCTGTGAAATTGTTTCATGAGAGCGTACTACAGAACTTTGTGAGATGCACACGGCTGATCTTTACCATTAGATATATATTGGGTGATACTGTTTGTGTGTGAGCTTCTTTCTACATGTAGGGCAGCTGTGAGCTCTGCTGAGAGAGTCGCGGATGCACTGACTGCAGAAAAGGTGGCCACACTTTGTGGAGACCATGAGTCGACCACTGTCGATGATCTGAAAATGGAATCAAAGCCAGACATTTCAATTAACCAGAGAAACACATAGACTAAAATAAATAATTAGTTCAATTAAATAGTTAACTTCAATCCAAAATCAAAATGTTTCATCATTCCACTCACTCTCTGTCACTGCAAACCCAAAACATTTTGCTTGCTCTCTTTACTCGCACTTTTCCATCATTTTTGTTGGAGCTTTTAAGCACTGTCATCATTTATTTTTAATTCTTTTAAATCTCTTTTTTTTTTTTTTTTTTTTGTGTTCCATAGAAGAAAGAAGGTGTATCACCATGATGCGAGTAAGAGAGTGACAGAATGTTTCATTCAGGTTGATTTAAAGGATAGGCTTTCCACACCCAAAAATGAAATATGTCATCATTTACTCGACCTCATGTCTTTCCAAACTCATAAGACGTTCCGGTCATCTTCGAAACCGAATGAAGATCTTTTTTTTTAATGAATTCTGAGAGATTTGTGTCCCTCCAAAGCGCATTCAAACAAAACTTTCAAGCTTCAAAAAGTTCATAAGTATTATGGGTTTAGAATGACATGAGGGTTTTTAATTAACAGAGTACAATAATAACAGAAAGTAAATGATGACAGAAAGTTAATTTTGGGGTGAACTAACTGTATAAATGAACTGCTTATGTGATTAGTTGCACATATAACCACTTACCTCTGAATAAGCATCCATGCAAACAGGACAGCTAACAGCCCCTGGCGTAGACCTACGGACAGCAGAACACCCCAAAACAAATCAACACAAATCAAATCAGTGTAAATCTTGCCTAGCCCGTGGCCGGGTATTCACACAGGTAGAGGCGTTCTGTGGCGCTACGTGTACAATTCACAATCTGCATCCACATTTGCATACAAGGATAAGACTACATTTATTAGTTTCTAGACCAAAATTCCCCTAATCTGTGTGATGATGGATGATGTGTGTACTATGCGTTTGTGACCTTCGAATTTTCGGCCACCGGTTAATCCGACGAGTGACAACACCGATAATACCGGTATCACCGTTGGGGTGGGGTGGGGGAGTTAGTTCGTTTGAGTTTCCCTCTTTCCTTCGCTTTCAAATGGCTTGTAAAAGTGCCGTGCAAATTTTACTTTCACTTTGCCAAATTAGCTTGCAACTGCACAATTCGGCGTCAAGCAATTGTTTCGTTTTTTGAGTTTTCCCCTCGGCTTTCAAATTATGGTTGTGACGTGAGGACATTTCCCACCGTGTAATCGACGTGTGACAACCGTGGTGCGTGGGGTCCCTCTTTTCCTTCGCTTTTAAATAGCTTGTAAAAGCGGCTTGCACATTTTACTTTCACTTTGAAATAGCGGCAATTCGGAGTAAAGCAATTGTTAGTTTTGAGTTCGTTTGAATTTTCCCTCTTTTCCTTCGCTTTTAAATAGCTTAAAAGTGGCGTGCTCGTTTTACTTTCACTTTGAAATAGCGTCAATTCAGCGTCAACTGCTTGAAGGCAACAACAAAATACGTCAAACTCACTTTAGCCTATATATAAAACATAGAACTTTTATTAACAAATAAAAATACACCATGCTATATAGTGCAGGCTATGCCTAATATAAAATAACCAATAACTTACATAAAGTTTAAATAGGTACACAAAACTGGAAATAGGCTAAGTAAACATGTATAAAATATAACCAAATAAATAAAAAACGTAACTTTTATTAGCAAAACGAGTAAGAAAGCTTGGAGGCACGGCATACACCTTGATGTCAAAAAAAAAATAAATTACACAGTTTAAATAAAGCAAAAATCAGCAAACAACGTGGAACCAATTAAATAAGAAACTAATGTTTAAAAAAAAAACTTCTTAGATAAACGGCCAAAGTCAAACAGGCTTTTCAAAATCCAAAATATTGCTAAACAGGCGCTTTTGCATCTCGTTTCTTAACTAAATAATCCGTGATCGTCTTGTCTGTCTCACATCACTCTTCTTGTCAGTCAACCGGACTCCCTCTCCTCACTGGATAAATTAAATCTGATCTGTGATGCGACTGTCCTTCGGCACGCTGCATTGAGCAGCCAAGTTCATTTTTTAATTGTAGTGTCTGTTCTTTTAAATTATTTTTATTACTATAAAAAATCAAACGACGGTGGGGGTCGGTGACCGGTGGGCAAGTGACAAACCGGTGGTTGCGGCTTAACACCGGTATCCCGTCAACACCATCTATCGCGGCAAGCCTATTTCAAATAGCTTGAAAAAGCGCTGTGCGCGTTTTACTTTCACTTTCAAATTAGCTGCAATTCGGTGTTGATTCAATTCAAGCAACAACAACGTCAAACTCAGAACTTTTAACAAAACGAATTAAAAAAACACCATATAGGCCTATCCCTATAAAATAACAAATTACTTAGGCTATACAAAGTTTAAATAGGTATATAAACTGGAAATCAGCAAACACTGTGGAACCAAATAAATAAGAAACATAGAACATTTATTAGCAAAACGAATAAGAAAGCTTGGAGGCACGGCATATACACCTTGATGTAAAATAAAATAAATAGAATACACAAAGTTGAAATAAGTACCTCTCAATAATAACGAATAAAAAAAAAAAAAACTTCCAGTTCAATGGCTTTTCAAAATCTAAAATATTGTCCAAAGAGGCGCCTTTGCTTTTCCTTGTCTAAACAATCTTCGGCTATTGTCTTCTCCTCTGTCTCGCCTCGCTCTTTTTGTCAGTCAGCTCGACTCACTCTTCTCACGTGATAAATAAAATCTGACTCCTGCTCCGTGGTGCACCGTCATTCGCGCACGGTTCGGCACACTGCATTGAGCGTTTAGTTTTTAAAAGTGTCTGTCCTCTAACTGAACTAGGCTAAATGATTTTTGTTACTATAAAAAAAATCAAACCGACAGTGGGGGGCAGTGGGCAAATGACGTAACCGGTGTTGCGGCTTAACACCGGTACAACCGAAAACACTGTCTATCGCAGCAAGCCTAGTGTGTACCTGGCCCTCGAGCTGGCATGTAGAGAGGACAGTAAGCCTGGACTGAGTCTAAGACTGGACTCTTCCTCTTCCTCTTCATCACTGCTCAGTACATAACTCTCTGTGCCCTGTCCGCGTCTGCTTCGAACACCTGCAACACAAACGTGAACGTAACTGCAGTTTAGTAAGACAAAGACACAGTTGTGACATTTTTCATAAACAGAACGATACATTACCATCTTCCACAACCTTTATCCAATGGGACGATGAGAGAATGGTGAGAAAGAAAATAGACAGAATTCATTAAAAACCCCCTTAATAATATCAACACAACCCAAGAATGGAAAGCACATGCTTCATTCAAACCTTTACTAGTAGAAAGATTCAATACAAGTGTTCAAGACTCACCACGATAGAATCATTATTGGTGAGGTCAACAACCGCAGGTTCAGAGCCTTCACATGTCAAATCTACCACATCTTCACCTTTGACAAGACAGCACAGAAGAGAAACGTTAGCATTTCTTTCAAATTCCAGCTCAGTTCCAACAGAAGTTTGAAAAAGGATACAGAATTGTAGTTCAGATTTCTATTTAGGAAGATTTAAAAATGAAACGAATTAAAATGGAATGACAATCATTTGAAAATGTATCATTCATATAACAAAAACTTGTAATACTACATTTAATTTTTAGTATTAAAATTAAATCCACCAAAATGTTATCACAACACACAGAGTATTTCCAAAAAATATTAGATTAGATTAGAAGTATGAAATATGATTCACTTTTTCATGCCATAACTACATGAAGACTTTAAGGCCTTAATTTGTGAAAGGGTGAATTAAAACTTTCTAAAGTGGTCATGAACTGCATTTTTGTATTATTTTATAATGTTCTCTGAAGATCACTTATAATGTTAGTGTGATTTTACAACAAAAAACATCATAATTTAGAAGCAATATTTTCTATCCTGTTTTTGAGCATCTCTGCAGAACACACTGTTTTTATAGGCGGGGCGCATTCAAGACTCGCAAGTAAACGCCCACTGCTATGATTGGCTAACAGTTTCGCTTATTAAAATAACAAATGGAGCTGCTGTGACGTACTTCTTGAAAACAACATTGGTCACTTTGGAGTAAAACGTATAACTCGACAACCCAAAAACAAAAAACGCCAATGGACATTAAATTGAACGACATACTCCAAGCATTCGTGCTGCTTCTGACCTGAAAGAGAAATTGATTTGCGACAAGACACAACTATTAGCCACACTATTACGCCATAAAGTGGCACATTCCACAA
>JADLZN010009798.1:0-20025 GCA_018155175.1 Sinocyclocheilus anophthalmus
AGATATGACAACCTATTTTCACAAATATATATGACTCGGCCTGGAGGACAGACGCAAGTAATCGCACAATCTCTCTCTCATTCACTGTCTGTTTAGGCTTGTTAAGTGCAAATCTACGGAGCCTCTGTACAAATCAGCATGGTACACATTATGTTATCATTACTAACTTGTTTAATATTAATATATCGAGAAGGGCATAACCTTACGAAAAAATAAAACACGCAAAAATCGCGGTTGCTGCGGTTCTTGCATTCCTCTGCGGTTTGCTCGTCAATAGCGCGGTATTGCAATATTGTGGTTATCACGACAGCCCTAGTTGGAGATAACCTCTGAAGGAAAGTGGCCTGGAAGGGCCACGTTTGCCCACCCCTGGTTTAGGCTATTAATACAAGTCAATATAAAAGCAATATGCTATCTCTAGCATTCTTTTACGTTAATGAGCATAGCAAATAAATTGGTATCCACTCACTTGTTTAACTTTTAGTCTGCTTGTTACGGTCAAAAAGCAATTAAAAATAAAAAGCATAGTCACATTACTATATGCGATACTCCATGATCACTAGATTTTATACAGGTGTTACTATAACAATTTTGTAAATGGTGATCAGCAACCAGATATTGATAATTTATAAGTTACTAGCTTTTGCCTTGGTGTGACTTCTCACGTTTTGGAGACAATGCAAATGCAGAGTACATTAAATACATAATAGGGGTAAAAATCAAGTTTGAACTCACAATTTTTTAATGCAGATAATTATCCTTACTAAAACAGCTAATTGTTAAATTTCCAGTGTCCTACCTATAATTAATTTGGCTGGACAAGTGAAAAACTTTAGTAATTTATCGCAGTTTCACAGTCTAGCGAGTTAAGGTCTTCGTAGGGCAGTACAGAAGATTAAAACGTCATCAGCATGCGCTAGTGCTAAACGAAAACAGCATGATGAATCATACTTTGGCAGCTGTAGTTTTTATGTGTGCTGAAAAAAGTGGAAGCGGTGAAAGAGTAAGAGATAAGAGCTTGAAGTAAGCAGTTTTATGTTTAGCGCCATGACGATCGTGTTGATTTCATGAGGCATTTTTATTGGCTGGTCAGTAAACGTGGGCCGTAACAGCAAACACACTGTGAGATGATCATACTGAATTTATGACAACCATCAGGGAAACGATCGAATGGAGCTGGGTCTGAGTTGCAAAGACCGCGACCACGGCGGTCTTTGAACCTCTCTCACTGTACGACACAGGAACCATGATTGGTTCACGATGCCAATCCTTCATCTGGGACAGCCCAGATCACCACACATGTCATATATCTCTAAGCCCGGCGCACACTACAGGATTTTTGGCTGGATTTTGCTGTCCCGGACAGATTTCCAGAGTCTGCGACAAAACCCCCGGATCGTGACCAAATCGGTGCTCATTGTGGTTGCCGAAGCTCTTTAAGTATGAGCAGGTCAGCAACGTGATCCGAACCGGTCTCGAGCTATCACAGACGCTGCCATGTTTCAAACCGGTTTGATATTATCACCACGTGATCTCGTAATGTGAGCGACACAATGACAAGGTGGAGCTAATCCAGCCAATCACAGTGCAGATGGTATAAACGGAGAAAAGGCGATCAAACTAAACGTACAATGTCTTAGACAATGCTTTGGCAAGAGCATGACTGTTTATTTGATGCATCAAGAAATGGCCTATAGTCGCTGTAATTTCTCACGAGAATTTATGTGAGAAAACGTATTTTCGCTGATGGTTGGGAACGCCTCCTCAGTGAATGTTTTGTAGTGTGTGCACCTCGTCAGCGTTGTGTTGTGTACTATCTGTGCAGCAATGACAAGACGACGACAGATGAGAAGAAACCTCGCTGCGTAGTGTGAGAAACACAGCACCCATCATTCGTTTGTTGTGGGCGGAGCCTATATGCTGGCAGAAAATTACCGTTTTAAAGTAGCAGTCTATGGAATAAAAGAATAATAAAAAGGTAATTTTGAGTTTATATTTAAACTTTTTTTTCTCGTAAAATGTTATAGGTTTAAATAGTATTTCATGCTGTAACTGTAGGGCTAATACAATGTGTAGACCTATTGTTTAAACCAAATGTATGCTTTAAAAGTAGGGTAATCATAGCAGGTTTCATCCAGGTCTGTAAGTTTTGTACCGTCTGCGTTGCGCCCACATGGCGTTCTTGACGCCGTACTCTATAAAAATGATTTGCTTTCCCATTCTGACATCCAAAGGCACAACAGATAAGTGTTTCTCCTATTCCTGATTGTGAACTCGCTTCCCGGGTTTTTTCTGCCAGCACTGCAGCTGCCAAACTGCTCTAAAATTTTGTAGTGTGTGCATGTTTAAGATTTGAGGGAAGATAATCTGCTAAGATTCTCCTTATGTGTGTGCTGCAGCCAGATTTGATCATCATAACTCCTGAGGCGGCGCAAGCAGGACTGGCTGAATATACTGTATGCTTTAGAAAATGCACATATTTCTCATTACTGTAATGCAAACAGCAACAACGCCATACATTTGTGCACAGTTTAATCAAATAATCTAAGAAAATCTTTGATTATAACATTTTCATTAACGTGATGATTCACCACTGACTATAAGAATTAAATCCTCGGGAATAAATCGTATGCATTAGAGGTCGACCGATTAATCGGCACCGATAGTTGATTGGCGGAACTATCGGTTATCGGCAAAAATCAATGCCGATAGTTTTCCGGGTTGCGTCCATTGCTGGAGCGGCTGAGAAGGGTCTGCTGCCATTATACAGTACGAGAGCGGCCTCTAGAGGCGGAAATCACTAACAGCACGTGTTGTTTGTTTTGACATGTGACACTGCGCGCTGCACAGAGCGGGAAACTTCAAACGTGCATTTAAATGCAGCCGACAGAAAATGCTGCCGCGGAACAGAGCACCATTCACATAGTTTTCCATTAAATTACATTATATTTGTCCCAGATCATTGTTAATGTACGTAATGACTGCACCCTAGGCTATGAATTATGTAATGTGGTCTTTCTGTGGCTCTAATACAGTCTTTATGCTTCACATAGAGAGCTGTAATACAGATCGCACTTTCTCGTTCCCTTTGCTCTGTTTTTTTTAAACACCGAACTTCAAACTCATTTATGCCACATTGTTCATTCTTGAAGCAAACTTATGTCCGTTTGGTGATTAAATAAACAGTATTAGACCGCTGCTTGAATTGAACGTGACGCGTCTGGTGTGACTTCTCCGAGAACGCGTCGCTGCGCTTTTGTCCAGTGTGTGACTTGCATTTTTTATTTTATTTTTGATTAGATAATAATGCAGTGTTCTAAAATAGAAGTAAATAAAGTGTGAGAGTACAATATCAATAACATATGCATGTAATTGTAATGCTATGGCCTTGTGTAGATATTTAAAGATGGACATCTTTAAGCATGACTGTTGAAATGAAATAAGAGTCCATTTGTAACATTAAGATTAATGAAAGCTGTAGAAGTATTGTTCCTAGTGTGTTCATTTCAACATTTACTATTACTAATAGGCTATATTTCTACATTTTAAAGTTTCTTTTAACATTAGTAAACTATGAAATAACTTTAATGAACAATATAATAATTCATATTAATGTTTATTCATTTACAAAACATGGTTCAGTACTGCTACTGCTTTTTTTAAATAGTAAAGCGCTGTTTTAGTTTTCGCTTACCATTGTAAGAACTATCGGTGGATTAATCGGTATCGGCCAGTGTGGTCAAACCTAGCTATCGTATCGGCCAGCGGTGGACCAGCATAGCTATCGTATCGGCCAGTGTGACCAGCCAAGCTTCGGGCCAGTGTGGTCCGCCTAGCTATCGGTATCGGCCAGTGTGGACCAGCTAGCTATCGGTATCGGCCAGTGTGGTCCAGCCTAGCGTATCGGACCAGTGTGGCCCAGCCTAGCTTCGGTATGGCCAGGTGGTCCAGCCTAGCTATCGGTTATCGGACAGTGTGGAACCAGCATAGCTATAGTACGGCCAGTGTGGACCGCTAGCTATCGGCCAGTGTGGTCCAGCTAGCTTCCGGTATCGGCCAGTGGTGTCCAGCATAGCTATCGGTATCGGAAAGTGGGTCCAGCTGCTATCGGTATCGGCCAGTGTGGTCCAGCCTAGCTATCGGTATTCGGCAGGTGACCAGCCTCGCTACGGTATCGGCCAGTGTGGTCCAGTCTAGCTATCGGTATCGGCCAGTGTGGACCAGCCTAGCTATCGGTATCGGCCAGTGTGGACCAGCCTAGCTATCGGTATCGGCCAGGGTCCAGCCTAGCTATCGGCCAGTGTGCGGTCTCAGCCTAGCATCGGTATATTCGACAGTGTGTTCCAGCCTAGCCTATCGGTATCGGCCAGTGTGGGACCAAGCCCAGCTATCGGTATCGGCCGTGGGGGTCCAGCCTAGCATCGGTATCGGCCAGTGTGGTCCAGTCTAGCTATCGGTATCGGCCAGTGTGGTGCAGCCTAGCTATCGGTATCGGCCAGTGTGGACCAGCCTAGCTATCGGTATCGGCCAGTGTAGTGCAGCCTAGCTATCGGTATCGGCCACAGCCTAGCTATCGGTATCGGCCAGTGTAGTGCAGCCTAGCTATCGGTATCGGCCAGTGTGGACCAGCCTAGCTATCGGTATCGGCCAGTGTGGTCCAACATAGCTATCGGTATCGGCCAGTGTGTCCAGCCTAGGCTACGGTATCGACTAGCTATGTGGTACAGCTAGTATCGGTATAGGCATAGCTATGTGGTCCAGCCTGCTTAATCGGTATCGGCCAGTGTGGTCCAGTCTAGCTATCGGTATCGGCCAGTGTGGTCCAGCCTAGCTATCGGTATCGGCCAGTGTGGTCCAGCCTAGCTATCGTATCGGCCAGTGTGGACCAGCCTAGCTATCGGTATCGGCCAGTGTGGACCAGCCTAGCTATCGGTATCGGCCAGTGTGGTCCAGCCTAGCTATCGGTATCGGCCAGTGTGGTCCAGCCTAGCTATCGGTATCGGCCAGTGTGGTCCAGCCTAGCTATCGGTATCGGCAAAATCCACAATCGGTCGACCTCTAGTGTGCATATACTCAGGGCCGGATTTAGTGATTTGGGGGCCCCAGGCAAAACACAGGAATGGGGCCCTATACAATTTCACAACCTTGAGGTTCCTTTCACTGTTACTCGCTGCTGCACGACCGTGTCCCATATTTTGTGTCTAATCTTTTAGATTTTTCATTTACATGTTATAAATAAAAGATTTCTTTAATGTTGTAAATCCCTTATTCACATTTAAACAGGTTATAGTAGTATTAGAGTAGGTTGGACACTAGCTGGTGCGTTGGGGTAATTTTCACTATGCAATTGCTAATTCTTAACTTTAAAATATACATTTATTTTTATTTTATTTTAATTGCACATTTAGATTAAACTGAAGGAAATTATAAATTTGCATGCTTAAGGATTATTTCAACCAAAAGTGGAGTGTGCCTGTGTGGAAAGTGACTGTGCATTGTCCTTCTTGGGTCTTTCACAAAAACAAGTGAGCGCCATTTAAAAAAAACTAAAATAGGGTCTATATAATATGCACTGTTGCTTAGTTTTAAATTATAGCTTCAGATGCATGATATCTGTAGGGCCCTATAAAATCCGTTTTATTTTTCCCAAATTAGTCAGAGAGTAACATTTTTTCAAAATCTTAAATTTTTTGGATTCAGTTTTTTTTAGGTTTATTTTCTGGCTGGATTATACTAAAATTTGAACAAAAACATGTCTACTTACTTTTAAATCCTGCAAACTTGTTTAATTGCAGCAATTTAGGCTATTAAAAGTTTAACAAAAATTACAGTCTTTGGGCCCAAATTATGCGCTTTCCATTGAATTTTTCTGTATTATTTTAATGTTAATCAAAACGTATATAATTAATGGGATTCATTTAAAAAACAAACTTAATTAGTAATTGTTACAATATATGCACTATGAAATTTTAATTTTAATTACTTATTTTTTAGAAATACTGTGATGTGTATTTTCATTTTTCTGGTAATCAAATGAAGGTGAAAACATTAATCTATCTTTTATTCCAATGAAAATTAATTTTTGTACATTCAAAATGCTCCACAGCAGAAGTTTACTGTGTAACGAGCAAAGTCACGGAATTCGTCAAATATTGAATAAATCAAATGCACTGACAGATGCATTCAATCAAGACAGCAATGGTATGGGATAGTGCAAGGGGAAAAATAGAAACGGCACACAACACTCTCAGCTTACTCCAGACTGAGAGTCAGTGATCATCCGCGATCTCAGCACACGACGTGTTGCTCGTCCGTTGTTCCGCATCCGCTTCCTCAGCGGAGCAACCACAGCAGACTCGGCGCGCACCGCATGAAAGCGCGCTAGCATATAAAAAGCAGTTTAGGGGGCCCTTGGCTTTTGGGCCCAAGGCGGTCGCCTACCTTTGCTAATGGTTAAGTCCGCCTCTGCTTATACTGCCTACAACAAGCTGCGAATGCGAGTGAAGCGTCTTCGGTGCATGCGTTTAGAGAACGCAAACTCAGTGTTTCAGCGAAGCTCAGAGAGCACGACACGAGCTTACAGGCGTCTGCAGAGGCACGAGTCTCAGCCGACACCTGCCCGACACCCTGAAGCCCCGCGGCAGGTCCGTGTACTGGCCCCAGTCCTCCGAGAAGCACTGCAGCACCAGCCTGCGCTCCGCGTCCACCTGAGGCCCGTACATGCACAGAAACTTCTGCATGAGCACCTCCGATCCAGAGCCCAGGGGCACAGCCGAGGGCCGCGCCAGCCCCGAGAAGCAGAGTAAGACCGGCACCAGCTTGCTGCTCTGCGCGTCCGCCATGATGCGCTCCTGCGCGCCGTCACAGCCGCTGATGTCCGACTCGTTCAGGAGAATCGGTTCATGGATGTCTCGAAGCGATCTGAATCGAGCTGGCTGTTTGGCCTAATTGAACGAACAAAACAGACATGTTAGGCTACTTGTATACAAAGACAATATCTGCTTGTGTTTGCACCATTCATCTGTAGGCTATCTTCTCAGTTCAGCATCGGCTCGTGTCTCTGTGGCAGCAGCACGTACACATCCAAACACAGTGTTGGGTCGTTCTTGAACGAATCTTTAATGTGACTCGGGAAGAACGAGTCGTCTCGGGGAGTGATTCGTTCAGGCTTCTTCTTCTTCTTCGGTTTTATGGCGGGTAGCACCCATGTTAAGGTGCATTATCGCCACCTACTGTATTGGAGTGTGAACCAGAGTTTACCCTTTCATTATAAGAGGACAAAATAATACTAATAATAATAATATTCCTTCTTTACCTCAGGAAGATTTTCCCACTAAATTCTCTTAAATCAGCTCTGTTCTCTGAAGATACAAAAATAAGCTTTCTAGTCCACAAGTAAATATATGTTTAAGCTTTAGGTTATCCACTCCCATCTTTCTAAGTTCATTCTTCATTCGTTCATTAGTGTACTTGACAAACACAAATAACATGTTCTACTGATTCCTCCATTCCACACTGCTCACATAATCCTGCTGGATGTTTATTTATTATTGTTAAGGTTTTATTCAGCATAGTATGCCCAACCCTTAATCTTGTTAGAATATTTTCCTCTTTGGTGCTTCTTTTAGTTATTCTCACGACTCCTACTTCTCGCTGTATTTCATAAAGTTGACGTCCTGTATTTCCTGTATCCCATTTATGTTGCCACTCCTTAGTGGTATATGCTTTAATTACTGCTTTTGCTTCATATTTACTAAGTGAGATGCTCATGATATCCTCGTTTTCCAAAGCCTGTTTTGCTAATCCATCAACCTTTTCATTACCCTTTATCCCCCTATGAGCTGGTATCCTCATGAATATTATCATGATGTTCATATTCTTAAATCTATACAGATTTTCATATATCTAATTTACTATATCCTGTCTACTATGAGATGTGAATGATTGCAATGACTTTAATGCCGAACATGAATCAGTACAAAGTATAACCTTTTTGATGTGAGTCTCCTCTATCCACTGTAGTGCTGTTGCTATTGCCATCATCTCTACTGTATACTGATAAATGATCTGATGTTCTCCTATTAACAGAAATGTTTAAGGATGGAATACTGAATGCAAAACCTGTTCTCCCTGTATTAGGATCTGTAGATCCATCAGTATATACTGGAGCAGATACTTGATATACAGTTTGTAGTCTATCTTCAACAACAGCTACAATGTTTTCAGGTTCTTTCATTAACTCCAGCATATAAAAATCTATGAGTACTGCAGGAAACATCCAAGGTGGCGTTATTGATAACGGTACTGCAGGAATGTATCTTTTCTGACTTAAAATAATTTCTCTAGCTTCTTTGTCACTATTCCATGCAAAACACCTCTGTTTAGACCTTTCCTTTTCCCAGCACGGAAGGAGTGCCTTTACTGTTGGATGGCTGTCTTCTGAATGACCGTGAAGATTTACCCAGTAGTTCATCGTTAACTGCTTTCGTCTGATTTGTAACGGCATTTCACCCACTTCAACCTGAAGAGCAGATACAGGAGTCGTTTTAAAAGCACCACAACAAATTCTCAAAGCTTGAGCTTGTATCACATCCAGCTTCTTCAATCAAGTTTCTGCTGCCGAGTCGTAAACAATACTTCTGTAATCTAACACTGATCTAATCAGAGCTATATAAATACTTTTCATTGCAGCTCTACTCGCGCCCCACTCTGATCCTCTTAGACATCTCATCACATTTAAAATCTTTTTACATTTAGTGTCAATCTTTTGAATATGTTCGTTCCAGGTTAATTTTGTGTCAAACCACACACCCAGAAACTTAAAAACTTTGACTTCTTCAATAGTTTGGATTCGTTCAGTCGCGCATGGGGGCTCAAATCCTATAGACCAATTCAGAGTAGACGTCACAGTTACGTCACTTGCAGCTGCGCGCGCATAGTGGTTGCAGAAAAACACTGGGAACAGGTGGAGGTAAATGGGTAAAATCCATGGAATAAAAGAAAAATGTATTTTTGTGCCTTTTGATGTCAAGATCGGAATGCAAATAATTTTTATAGAATACCGTCGTCAAAGTTTGAAGCATTTGAAACTAAACGCAGACGTTTAAACGGACAGACTGTGGATGAAACCTGCTATGATTACCCTACTTTTAAAGCATACATTCGATTTAAACAATAGGTCTACATCATATTCACATATGCTGTTCATAGGGGACGTATTGTATTAGCCCTACAGTTTTGCATAACGTTTATTTACTTTACCTCACAATTCTGACTTTTTTTCTCGCAAATGCAAGTTTATATCTCCTAATTCGGACTTTATAACTCGACTTAACTCAAAAATAGTGAGTTTGTCAAATCTGGGGGAAGAAAGCCAGAAGAGCCGAGGGGAAAAGAGAGAATGACCAGTTGTTTTTCCTTATCAGAATTGTGAGATATAATCTGGAATTGCGAGAATAAAGTCATAATTTTGAAATATAAAATCAAATTTACCTTTTTTATTCTTTTATTCCATGGCTCCATAGACTGCCGCTTGAAAACCCTCACTCCAGATAGGCTCCGCCCACAAACACCTTCACCCCTGTTTCGGATCTGTAAGACTATCGCACTCTCTAACGTCAATTTTTTTGAATAACAGTGCTTATCGCTGGGTGACAAGGTCTTGAAATATGCGGAGAACATTTTGAAAATGACACCTAATCAATATAATTTATAATCTTTTAAAACCTAACTATTTTGTACCGTATCCATGAAATTCTCTAGCCGTAAAGGCTACCTCTCCCGGGTTTTTCTGCAACCATGATGCGCGCGCATCCTGAATGTTTACAAACCGGTAATTGGTCTATAGGTTCTGTACTGGAATTAGTCAAGTAATTCACCTGGTTCGAGTCTTCGGGTTTGAGTTGTTCGTTCATCACGTGACAGCCCCATAAGCCCAACGAACTATGGTTGTGACGGTGAGGAAATTCTCTCACCGGTTAATCGACGTGTGACAACACTGGTAATACCAGTATCACCGCGGGGGCGTTCCCCTCTTTTCCTCGCTTTCCTTCGCTTTTAAATGTCAAACTCACTTTAGCCTATATATAAAACAGAACTTTTATTAACAAAACAAATACACCATGCTATAGGGCAGGCTATGCCTAATATAAAATAACAAATAACTTACATAAAGTTTAAATAGGTATACAAAACTGGAAATAGGCTAAGTAAACATGTATATAACCAAATAAATAAGAAACGTAGAACATTAAAACGAGTAAGAAAGCTTGGAGGCATGGCGTACACCTTGATGTCAAATAAAATAAAGAAATGACACAAAGTTTAAATAAAGTAAAAAAAAAAAATCAGCAAACACTGTGGAACCAAACAAATAAGAAACAAATGTTTAAAAAAATTTCAAAAATCACCTTAGATAAAAGGCAAAGGTCAACAGGCTTTTCAAAAATCCAAAATATTGCCAAACAGGCAATACAACTTTTGTATCTCGTTTCGAAACTAAATCATCCGCGTTCGTCTCGTCTGTCTCGCCTCCCTCATCTCATCTGTCTCGCCTCGCTCTTCTCGCCAGTCTCGCCTCGCTCTTCTCGTCTGTCCTCGCCTCTCTCTTCTTGTCTGTCTCTCCTCTCTCTTCTTGTCTGTCTCGCCTCGCTCTTCTCGTCGGTCTCGCCTCACTCTTCCCGTCTGTCTCACCTCGCCTCACTCTTCCCGTCTGTCTCACCTCGCCTCACTCTTCCCGTCTGTCTCGCCTCACTCTTCTCGTCTGTCTCGCCTCACTCGTCTTGTCTGTCTCGCCTTACTCTTCTTGTCTGTCTCGCCTCACTATTCTTGTCTGTCTCGCCTCACTCTTTTTGTCTGTCTCACCTCACTCTTCTCGTATGTCTCACCTCCCTCTTCTCGTCTGTCTCACCTCACCCCACTCTTCTCGTCTGTCTCACCCCACTCTTCTCTTCTGTCTCACCCCACTCTTCTCGTCCATCTGTCTCACCCCACTCTTCTCGTCTGTCTCACCCCACTCTTCTCTTCTGTCTCACCCCACTCTTCTCGTCCATCTGTCTCACCTCACTCTTCTCGTCTGTCTCACCTCACTCGCCGTTCTGTCTCACCTCACCTCACCTTGTGTCTTGTCTGTCTCACCTCACCCTCACTCCACTCTCTTGTCTCTCACCTCACCTCAACATCGCTGGTCTGTCTTACCTCACTCTTCTTTTCTGTCTTACCTCACTCTTCTTGTCTGTCCCACCTCACTCGTCTTGTCTGTCTCACCTCACCTCACTCGTCTTGTCTGTCTCACCTCACTCTTCACTCTTCTTGTCTGTCTCTCCTCACTCGTCTTGTCTCTCACCTCACCTCACTCATCTTGTCTGTCTCACCTCACCTCACCCTTCTTGTCTGTCTCACCTCACCTCACCCTTCTTGTCTGTCTCACCTCACCTCACTCATCTTGTCTGTCTCACCTCACCTCACCCTTCTTGTCTGTCTCACCTCACCTCACTCTTCCTTGTCGTCTCCCTCCCCTCACTCTCGTGTCTGTCCACCCCTCGTCTTGTCTGTCCTCACCTCACCTCACTCTTCTCGTCTTGTCTGTCTCACCTCACCTCACTCTTCTTGTCTATCTCACCTCACCTCACTCTTTCTGTCTGTCTCACCTTGCCTCACTCTTCTCGTCTGTCTCACCCCACTCTTCTCTTCTGTCTCACCCCACTCTTCTCGTCTCTCACCCCACTCTTCTCGTCCGTCTGTCTCACCCCACTCTTCTCGTCTCTCACCCTCACCCGTCCTGTCTCATGGTCTCGGCCCTCACCTCACTCGTCTGTGTCTGTCTCCCTCACGCTTCTTTGCCTCTCACCTCACCTCACCTCGTCTTGTCTGTCTCACTCACGCTCACTCTCTTGTCTCTCCCCTCACCTCACTCTTCTTCTGGTTGTCTCGCCTACCATCACTAACGTCTTGTCTGTCTCGCCTTACTCTTCTTGTCTGTCTCGCCTCACTATTCTTGTCTGTCTCGCCTCACTCTTTTTGTCTGTCTCACCTCACCTCACTCGTCTTGTCTCTCACCTCACCTCACTCTTCTGGTCTGTCTCACCTCACCTCACTCTTCTTGTCTGGTCTTCTCACCTCACTCTTCTTGTCTCTCCCCTCACTCTTCTTGTCTCTCTCACCTCACCTCACTCTTCTTGTCTTGTCTGTCTCACCTCACTCTTCTTGTGTCTCTCCTCTCTCTTCTTGTCTCTCACCTCACCTCACTCATCTTGTCTGTCTCACCTCACCTCACCCTTCTTGTCTGTCTCACCTCACCTCACCCTTCTTGTCTGTCTCACCTCACCTCACCTCACTCGTCTTGTCTCTCACCTCACCTCACCTCACTCTTCTTGTCTCACCTCACCTCACCTCACTCTTCTTGTGTGTCTCTCCTCACTCTTCTTGTCTCTCCCCTCACCTCACTCTTCTGGTCTGTCTCACCTCACCTCACTCGTCTGTCTCTCCTCACTCCTCTTGTCTGTCTCACCTCACTCGTCTTGCCAGTCTCACCTCACTCGTCTTGTCTGTCTCACCTCACCTCACCTCACTCGTCTTGTCTGTCTCACCTCACCTCACTCTTCTTGTGTGTCTCTCCTCTCTCTTCTTGTCTGTCTCGCCTCACTCATCTTGTCTGTCTCGCCTCACTCGTCTTTGTCTGTCTCACCTCACTCTTCTTGTCTCTCAACTCACTCTTCTTGTCTGTCTCACCTCACCTCACCTCACTCTTCTTGTCTCTCACCTCACCTCACTCTTCTCGTCTGTCTCGCCTCACTTTTCTCGTCTGTCTCGCCTCACTCTTCTTCTGTCTCACCTCACTCGTCTCGTCTCTCACCTCACTCTTCTCGCCTGTCTCACCTCACCTCACTCTTCTCATCACCTCACGGCTTCTCGTCTGTCCTCGCCTCACTCTTCCTCGTCTCTCAACCTCACGCTGCTTCTCCGCTCAACCTCACCTTCTTCGCATCGCTCACTCAACCTCACTCTTCTCGTCTGTCTCACACCTCACTCTTCTTGTCCTGTCTCACCTCACTCTTCTCATCGGTCTTTTTAACCACCTTCACTCTTCTCTCAATTTCCATTTCAATTCATTTAGAGTGCTTTATAGTGGCATGACAAAAATTACATTGGTATTGCCAAGCAATTGCCCGCTGGGACTGCTTTACATGTTCACATATATTAACAAAGAACAATAAGAATATATAATAATATATAAAAAAGTATTTTTTTAAAGCATGTATTAAAATGATTACTAAGTTTTAAATAAGTATTAAGACTAGAAATACATAAATACGGTGATTAGACAGATTTACAGAACAATAATGTACCTCTAAGAATAATCCATAATTGGCCTAATAAAGTAGCTGTGCTGGAAACATTAGATCAGGGCAGGGTGAGTGTTTTCTCTTCTGTGGTGAAAGGCAGACACATATTGAGCAGCAAACACTCGGCAGTTCTTCTGTTCTCCTAACAGATACGGTAGTTTCTCCTGGTTTGAAAGAGTTTTAAATGTCTGATGATCTGCTGTATTTTATCATAGAACACTGTCCGTAACACTCTTCTTCTCTCTCACCTCACTCTTCTCGTCTCTCACCTCACTCTTCTCGCCTGTCTCACCTCACCTCACTCTTCTCATCTGTCTCACCTCACCTCACTCTTCTCATCTGTCTCACCTCACCTTGCTCGTGCTCTCACCTCACTCTTCTTCTCTGCTCACCTCACGGCTTCTCATCTGTCTCCCTCACTCTTTTCTTGTCTCTCACCTCACTCTTCTTGTGTCTCACCTCACTCTTCTTGTGTCTCTCCTCTCTCTTCTTGTCTGTCTCTCCTCTCTCTTCTTTTCTGTCTCTCCTCACTCTTCTTGTCTTTCTCACCTCACTCTTCTCGTCTGTCTCACCTCACTCTTCTCGTCTGTCTCACCTCACTCGTCTTGTCTGTCTCACCTCACTCTTCTTTTGTGTCTCACCTCACTCTTCTTGTGTCTCTCCTCTCTCTTCTTGTCTGTCTCGCCTCGCTCTTCTTGTCTCACCTCACCTCACTCTTCTTTTTTGTCTCACCTCACTCTTCTTGTCTGTCCCGCCTCACCTCACTCTTCTTGTCTGTCTCACCTCACTCTTCCGGTCTGTCTCACCTCGCTCTTCTGGTCTGTCTCACCTCACTCTTCTGGTCCTCTCACCTCACTCTTCTTTTCCTCCTCACTCACTCTTCTGTCCTGTCTCGCCTCCCTCGTCGCGTCCTCTCCACCTCACGCTCTTGTCTCTCCCACTCACTCGTCTTGCTGTCTCATCTCACCTCACCTCACTCGTCGTTCTCCTGTCTCGCCTCACCTCACTCGCTTGCATTCCCCCTCTCTCTCGCCTCACTCGTCTTGTCTTCTCACCTCACTGTCTTGCGCTCGCCTCACTCTCTTGTCTGTCTCCCTCACTCGTCTTGTCTGTTCTCACCTCAACTCGTCTTGTTCTGTCCGCCTCACTTCGTCTTGTCTTTCTCGCCTACTCGTCTGGCCTCCTCGCCTCACATCTCTTGTCTTCTTCGCCTGCACTCGTCCTCGCCTCCCTCGTCCTCCCTCTCTTCTCGCTCACTCTTCTTGTCTGTCCTCGCCTCACTCGTCTTTCTCACCTCTCTCCTCTCATTCGCCTCACTCGTCTTTGGTTTTGTCTCGTCTCACTCGCCTTGTCTGTCTCGCCGCCATTTTTTCGTCTTGTCTTCTCTCGCCTCACGATCGCTTAGTCTTTCTCGCCTCACTCTTCTCGTCTGTCTGTCTCACTCTTCTCGTCTGTCTCGCCCCACACTTTTTGTCTGTCTCGCCTCACTCTTCTTGTCTGTCTCACCTCTTCTTGTCAGTCAGCTCGACTCGCTCTCCTCACGTGATAAATGAAATCTGATCTGTGATGTGACTATCGTTCGGCACGCTGCATTGATCATCCGCGTTCAGTTTTTAATTGTAGTGTCTGTTCTTTTACTGAACTAAATGATTTTTATTGCTATAAAAAAATCAAAAAGACGGTGGAGCTGGTGCCACGGTGGGCAAGTGACGTAACCAGTGTTACGGCTTAACAACGGTATCACTGTCAGCACAGTCTATCGCGGCAAGCCTCCTCCAAACCCGAGACTTGTCATATAAGAGGTGAGGTGAGCTAAGCATGACTGAGACCCACAGTACCAATGAATTAATCTTTTCTGTTTCTTATATCAGTTTTGTATTGTTTGTAGTGTGATTAACGTTTGCATAAGTAGTAGAGTTGTTAGGGAAGTAACACGTAACATTTTTATTATATTTTGCTAAAATGAACGAAATGACTCGGGGAAAAAAATTATTTCATTTTGTTGAACGAGACTCAAAGGTCAGAGTCGTTAAAATGATCCGAACTTCCCATCACTACAAACCAAATGCATTTACTTTCAGTAATGGCTGAAACCAATCGAATCTTCTTTAATGATTCATCGAAGCGAATCGATCAAAAGAGCCGATTCGTTAAAATGACTCGGACTGTTGAAAGTCGAAGATCGCTCAGAGCGGGAAAACCCTGGTTTGGAAACAACGAGTCCTTTGGCTTTGTTTGGAACTATTTTTGGAGATTAAATGACAATCCACAGTAACGTGCAATTCTTTTTTATTTTAGTCTTTAGTAAAATAAACTCCAAAGTCACCGTTTGTATGTTCGAATTCATAATAACTGTTGCTTTTGTGATGTTTCAGCAATTCTTCATAACATTCACATGTATTCTGCATTTACTGACAAGTTAGGCTTGAACCTGTATTTTTAAGACAACTTAAAGTGAAACCATTATTGGATTAATGATTTGAGATGATTGTATAATGAGTGTGATGCTATAAATGAAAATGGAATGGACTCGAAATGAAATATGTATACAACATTAACCCATTTTATTATTAAGTGCTATTGACACACAGTCCTTGTTCTATTTACAGACAGTTCCTCAGATACAAGCTTTTACCCCTCATTGTTTGAAATAAGCTTCACAATGTTGAGGAGGAGGTCTTACTTTTCTCATTATAGCAATGTGAGCAAAACCATGATGAATGCTTAAATGAGCTCTCGAGCTTACAGCTGTAGCATGCTTTTCACCATACAAACAATTGATTGTGAAAACTTGAATGCATGTGAACAAAATTGTCATTTATTATTGCATAATAAAAAAACGAATCATTTTTCACTTCCATAAGTGAAGAAAAAGTGAAGTTTTAAATTCACAGTGAATCTCAAATGTTTCAAGTGCAAAAATTAAAAAATAAATAATCAACCAAAGGTCAAAATAAGCAAGTCTTCACTTTCTATGATATTCAGAACTAAAGCAAACAATGCAGTTCGAGTCACAGTCAGACGTCAGGCTGTGTTTGAAATATTCAATGTGCATGTGTGTGTGTGTGTGTGCATTACACAGTTATAACATTACACTTCAACATACACACAAGATGGATGGTTTTATGACATATTGATTAAAATAATTCAAATACATACAAGCAGACAGGTGTGATGTCAGAAGAGTGACTGGCTTCATGAATCAGCAGGAAGACGTTACATGATTACGAGTCTGGGATGTCCTTTCACTATTTTCTGTCCGTGTGTGCAACAGCTGAGATCTCACTGGGATTGAGTTGTGTTACAGTAAGTTAAAGCAGTGATGTGCACGTATGACGCACACTAAAGCCATGACTGAAAGTAGACTTTAAAACAGAACAGCATGTGCCTGTGTTGAGCACAATCTTTGCAGACACCAAATCTAAAAGTGTTTCCTTCATAGCGCACACACATTCATTTGAGCACTGAAATCACGATCCTGTATTTCCCAGATCTCAGCACACATGACTGTGTATCTGACAGCAGGCTGCTCACTCATCTCCACTCGGAGCATATCACCATTACCCTCTTTTATATGCACTAACTCTGTATTCACTAAAGGACACGGTCTGCAGCTCTGAAAGACGTACGTGATCAATAATTCACGGTGGACTCTGATCAAATATACAGCGTCTGACAGCTAAATCACTTCTCTAAGGTATGGAGGTGTTTGAAAGGGCTAGACTTTCCTCTGACCGCTCACTATGCTGTCATACACAGAGCTGGTCAGGGGGACGTAGCTCTTCTCGCTGCAGTCCAGGAAGAAGAGCGGCTGGCTGATGCTGCAGGGGTCGAAGCCGCTCTCCACCAGAGCAAACTTCTGCTGCTTGAAGGTGCTGGTCATCTCCAGAGACTCCTGCAGACACAGAGCACATGATGAGCCTCAGTGCTCATGCTGGAACGCGTGTACATGTTCCACACAGGTCCCAATCCAGACGTCTAGAATGCGGTTTCTGCGCACAAGCACAGCTGAATGGACAAAGCCATGTTACGTGGCTTACAGTGGAATGGGAAAGAAAGTGGATGATTTAACAGCAGTACCCCAGTCTGCATGTTGCCATTTACAGTACAGTTTATCTTTAGACAAAAATCTTAAAGTCAACATTTCCACCGTTATTGCCCAAAAATAAAAGATTTACAGGCGTTAATTCATAATACTCCCCTTTAACAGGGCTTGCTGTCAGACTATATGGAGTAGCTATATACATGTTTTGATCGAAATGAACAAGATTTAAACAATGAGAGTGCATTATAAATCCATCTTCCGAACACTCGCAAGCCACACCTGGCTCTTTGACAAAATGATCGATAAAAAATCAAATCACTAGAGTTCAGCTTGCTGCAGAAAAAGCAACCGATTACAACTCCTTTGTTGTACAACTCTGAAGTTACTGAAAAGTTTATATATTCATTCACTCACATGCTGCACACACACACACTCACACCCACAGACACACACACACACCCACCACACACAACCACCGAGTTTTTTTGTTTTTGTGAAAAATGGGGACATCCCATAGGCGTAATGGTTTTTATACTGTACAGACCGTATATTCTATTGCCCTACACCAACCCTACCCCTAAACCTACCCCTCACAGGAGACTTTGTGCTATTTCAGATTGTCAATACACTCCATTCTGTGTGATTTATATGCGTTTTGAAAAGTGGGGACATGGTGTAATGTCCTGAAACGTCACCTTCTCCTTGTAATACCTGTCATAACTTTGTCATTATACACATTTATGTCCTCATTTTTCACAAAAACACGCACACACACACACACTCTCACACACAAAAACACACACACACACCTCGAGCACCCACACTACACACACAGACGCCTCACGCACACACACCACACACACGCTCCTGACACAAAACCACTCTCATGAAAAACACACACTCACAAACACACACACACTCAACACACCAGACGCACGCACGCACACACAGTCATCTCCACACACAGAGGCACGCACGCACACACACCCCACACCCTCCACACACCACACACACACACACCACACACACACACACACACAACAACACATCACATACACACACACACAACACATCACATACACACACACATACACACTCACACACACAGACACACACACGCACACTCTCACACACACTCTCACACACACACACCCACACACACACTGTGGTCAGTATTTGTGTTGTACCTGCAGTCTAATGAAGAGAGGTCGAGCGTATGATGGCAGTTCTCTGAGGACGTGACTGAACAGTTTCTTCCCATCAAATGTGCACTCGGGCCTCACAATCACTGCAGCCATTCCGGCTCGGCCCTCATTTCCTGTGCACAGAAACACACATGCTTTTTAACTTCCTGTTTTCTATCTCATCAGCCAATCACAAATTAATTGAAATTATTAACATTTATTTGAAATACAAAACTAAACAAAAACATTAAAAGGCCCTTTGATTACAAATTTAGTTTATTTAATAAATATGTAAATATACATCTACACTTTGATTAGAATTCAACTAATTGGACAAGATTTGGAAAGGTGTATTAGCCAATCGCACACAGACCCCTTGGGCTCTATCATACACTTGGCGCAATGCAGAGCCAGGCGCGACGCAAGTGTTTTTTTGCTAGTTTCAGCCCGACGCAATTATCATTTTCACGTCCTGCGCCACGTTGTTTAAACAGCAAATGCATTTGCACCCATTTGTGCGCCCATGTGCGTGCTGGTCTGAAAACCAGGTGTGTTCAGGCACGTGGCTATTTTGAGGCAAATGAAAACGCCTGCACCATTGACCAACTGAAACCTGGTCTAAAGTAAGGCACAATTTTTTTTGTGGTTGATTATTAAGAAACAACAGCAAAAAGTTAGTAATATGCGCCTATAGGTGGGTGAACAATGCACGTAGACTCTGCTTATTACACACACAGCAGCACACAAACATGCCAAATATTAAAAATGAAAGGATTACAATGTAGAAGATTATTATTGTGCCCCGTAGATGGTCTGCTCGGCGCTTTAACCTCGTGCACGAGCAGATCCCTCACTAGACAAGCGTTCAGTCTTTGCTCTTGCAAATTCCGCCATGTAAATAGCGAACCCACCATGGCGCAAGTGCAGTTGGCTTTTAAAGGGGATGGGAGATGATACTCTTTTTGGTTTATTGCACGTTACGCCCAAAACACTCCCATGACTCATTAAGAGAATATAAACAACCCTTTTGGACCATGTGTCCGATGCGCCGACTGTTTTTCCCGTCGTTCAACTAGCAAAAGTGGATTCGGACACTAAGTGCACCTGTGCTTCAGACCATGCGCTTAGATCGTTAAAATAGGGCCCCAAATGTAATTCAGATAAGAAAGACAATCAAACACCAAACAGTGTTCACTGAATTTAACACAATGATCTTCAACATGTGCCTTACATAAATTACTTGAGACATTAAAAATCCAATCACATTTGTAAAAATATTATACAAGCAATCTAACAGATGTTAAATGTAAGAATTTCACAATGTGAAATAATCTCTCAGCAACTGGGTGACCTTTGATGAAAGTCAAGACACGTTTAGCTAAAATAAGGCATTTCTCAGTGTGTCGGTGCTGGTGTGATGTTTAAGCAGTACCTGGCACCTGGACTCCGTACA